>JAAGEH010000411.1:3058206-3076381 GCA_011751065.1 Lasiurus cinereus | reverse complement strand
CTCTCTCTCTCTCTCTCTCTCTCTCTCTCTCTCTCTCTCTCTCTCTCGGGATGCTTATTCTTAAAACTGAGCCACCAAATTGTGAGGAATTCCAAGCTACACAAAGAGGTCATGTGTAGGTCTTTTGTCTGACAACCTCAGCTAAGGTGAGCGAGCCTGCAGATGATTCTAGCTCCCAGCTATCGGGTCACCATCAGCCTCTGAGGTCCCACTGTGTAACAGAAATAAACCATTCCTGATCCACAGCAAGTGGTTGTTTTCGTGTCACTGAGTTCTGAGGTGATTTGTCATGCAGCAATGTATGACCACAGCATCCAAGCTGGGGAGTGGGAAAGCCTTCTTAAATAGAGCTGTGGAGAACTGAGACTGCCGGGTTCTTGTCCCAGCCTTACAAAGGGGTTCAGCATTCTGGAGAAAGGGGCTGCACGTAGATGATTAAAGAATCCGGAGATGAAAGATAATTTTGAAAGCCATTGGGGGTCAGAGGATCTTCAGCTAAAGGAGCTAAAGACTCTTTCCTTGACTCAGAACCCTGCTTTTATTAACACAATTTGTCCTAAGGCAAGGTGGAGATAATACACTTCAAGGGGTAAGGTATCAAAGGGTTTACAGAAGCATTGTCAGTTTGGGGAATAGCCTACAGCTGTTCAGGTGTTTGGCCAACAGGAGGCAAAAAAAAAATGCCCTGAGCTGTCTGGCAGTTAACAATCCTATTCAGGTTTGGGGGAAGTGCGGTTTAGCTGTTTCAACAGGTAAAATACATTTGACTCAGCCCTTGTTAGGCCACCCAAGCTTCACCAACCTTTTGATGAAACTCTTGTAATTATTACATGCTGGAATTGGTTCCTGGCAGAGACGGACTTTTAGAAAGAAATGAAAAACTTTCAGTGGAGGGAAGCCTATCTGAGGAATGTGAAGCACAGGTTTGTAGGGGCAATAGGCTCAGAGTGTCAACATTCTTGAGCCAACCTCAGACCCCAGAAACAGTGGATGGTTGAATCAGGCAGGCAGAATGAAAGAAGTATCCTGCCTCCTCAGCATCTCCAACTTATTAACCCAGAGGTATCTCTAACCATAACCCAGGAGTGGGGAATGTCCAGCCCAAGGGCTTTATACCAGTAAGACCCACAAAATCATTTGCTATGGCCCTGCCAAGGCTTTAGGGGTGAGTTAATTCAATATTTGACCAAATAAAGCAGGCTCATTTTTAAGTTGGTAATTTTGTATTAACCACACATTATAAGTACCCCAATGGCTCTTGGTAGAGAAAAACGTTGCCCACCCCTGCTATAATTCTGGACTGGATGCCACACCTTCTGCTTCTGTCAACATGCATTCTTCCTTCTCATTTACTGTCTTAGGGAAGTCGGCAGCATTAACCAGCCACCAAGCAGGAAACTGAGGACTGTCCCTCGGAAATGGAACTCCTCTTCTTCACTTCCATGCATTTGCCACAATTCCTTTGCCCGTTCTTCTTTGAATACATTATAGGTTTTAAAAAGTGCACCACTGAAACATTTAAAACTTACCAACGGGGGCATATAAAAATATAACTTGGCTGAAACTGGTTTGGCTCAGTGGATAGAGTGTCAGCCTGGGGACTGAAAGATCCCAGGTTTGATTCCGGTCAAGGGCATGTACCTTGGTTGCAGGGACATCCCCAGTAGGGGGCGTGCAGGAGGCAGCTGATTGATGTCTCTCTCTCTCATCAATGTTTCTAACTCTCTATCCCTCTCCCTTCCTCTCTGTAAAAAAAATCAATAAAATATATTTAAAAAACATATATATATATAACTTGTTTCTTGCTTTTAGCTCCTATCTTCCCTGATGGTGCTAATTATAGGCAGCTCAGTTTCTTCTTCCTGTAATTGCTTCTTTCAGGTAGTTAGTTAGTTTTTCAGTTTTGCCTCCCTAGCAAGGATTCTTGCTCCTCTTTTTCCCAATATGGAAAGTAGGTGAATTTTTGCACCCCTCTGTTCATAGCAGCACAATTTACAGTAGCTACAATTTGGAAACAGCCTAGGTGTTCGTCAGCAGATGAGTGGATCAGAAAACTGTGGTACATCTACACAATGGAATTCTATGCTGCCATCAAAAAGAAGGAATTCTTACCATTTGCAGCAACCTGGATGGAACTGGAGAGCCTTATGCTAAGTGAAATAAGCCAGTCAATGAAGGAGAAACACCACATGATCTCACTCATTTGTGGATAATAAAGAACATTATAAACTGATGAACAAAAAGATAGATACAGAGGCAGTAAAGCATCAAACAGACTGTCAAACTACAGCAGGAAGGTTAAGGAGAGGTGGGGTAGATAAGAGATCAACCAAAGGATTTGTATGCATGCATATAAGCATAACCGATGGACACAAGACACTGGGGGGTTAAGGTATGCCTGGGATGGGGGGGGGGGCAATGGGAAGATTTGTATACATATAACACATTAACAAAAAAAATTAAAATAAATTAAATTTAAAAAGAAAGTAGGTGCATTTTTAGGGCTGTGGAAAAATGGCTTGACCCCCCTGCTGTCCTCTGGGGGTGGCTTGGCACACCTGATCACTTGGTATCCTGCCCCGGTCTCCAATGAGGGGAGGCTTGTTTGAGGGGTACGGTGCTGATGCCCCCTGCTGCTGATCGTGGCCCTTGCCATTGCCTCCATCCCAAGGTGCACAGAGTCTGCAAGGTCTCCTCAGGCCTTCCGGGGCACATCTCCCTCTCAGCGCTTTCATGTCCAAGTCAGGAGCCAGGACTTCTCTCCTGACTTCCGGAGTATGTACAGCTGGGGCTGCCGATGCTTCAGATCCTCTCTCATCCAAGAGGATGGACACTGCGAGGGCAGGTTTCTCTGCGACGCCTGTACTAATTCAGGATGTGCCTGGTGAGGTGGTCACTTACCCAGATTCTCCTAAGCCCATGTTGGTGTGTCCACCATCCCTTGCTTCTGCTCCCATGCCCTATTTGGAGCACAGGAAGGATAGAGAGACATTTGTTTCTTTCTTTCTCTGACCAGCTTCGCCTCCCAGAACTGAAAGACTGTTCCCTCTCCTGCGAATAGCATCTTCCCTTACCTACACTGTATCCTCATCCTGGCTATTACATGATCAACCCTCTAAGCTTCGGTTTCTATTTTATAAGAGCCCAACTTTGGGAATCAGGAAAAAAGTCTCTTTCTTCCCTTATTCGTCTGGCTTTCAAGATTATTTTCCTAGTCGGAGCTTTTAAAAATCTAGTTAGCTTAAAGCTAAGCATAGATTAGTTTGTCCTATGCTAGGTCTACCTCCGGCCAGAACAGCCTCCATCTTACGGCAAAATCTTAATAACAGAAGAACAGCAAGTACAGTGGTACCTCGAGATACGAGTTTAATTCGTTCCGTAACCTTGAGGCGTGGGAGACTATGAGACACACAAGTCGTGGTAAACTGGTGGGTCGTGTGCAGCTGGCCGATCCGCGTGATTACTCCTATCTCAAAAGCAAAAATCGCTTGCTTGATGGCTCATATCTCAAAAATCTCGTATGTTAGGGCACTCGTATCTCGAGGTACCACTGTAATTCTGTTTCTTTTTGTCCTATGTTATGTCTACCTCCTGCCAGCACAGCTACCTATCACAAAGGAAAAACACATTTGTATAATATTTTAAAACATGATCCTAATGTTTAAGCTAAGTTGAAGAATAAAGTCATGTGAACTTATGAAGTATTGACTTCCATTTTTAATTATATCTTCTCTAAGAAAATGAAAATTGGCTTGCCAATAACTAAAGTATTGAGTTGTTTTTATTGCCTTTTGCATAAATCTGAATTCAAGTTCATTATTGTTCTCCAGAGGGGACTTTTGAAGCCAGAGGGAGAAATCTTTTAATATTACCTCAAATACATAATGTATACAATTTTGAAAGTGTTTTCCCAGGATAGAAGAAGCAAGATCATGAATTTAAGAGACAAAATTCTCTTCATCAATCATCATCATCTGATGGATTTAGAACGCTCACCAGAAGTCGCATTGTGTTAATGACAATTTGATGTCCCAGAATGTACATGCTCTTACAATGTTAGGCTAAATTGTTTAAAACTTCGAAGACATATTTGGAGAAAGATGAGCTTTGTATGTGGATAAGACTAGAGTGGGCAGGCAGTTCTGTTAAACCAGCGGTTCTCAACCTGTGGCTCATGACCCCTTTGGGGGTTGAACGACCCTTTCACAGGGGTCGCCTAAGACTATCAGAAAACACCTATTTTCCATGGTCTTAGGAACCAACACACCGCTCCTCGGTGTAGCAAAGTGTAGCAATGTAGTTTACTGTTGGTATATGAAGACTGTTAACCATGCTACACCATGATTCAAGACAAAATTTCATTTATTTGTAATTAGAAATATTTCACAATATATAATTATGTATTGTTTTTGTGATTCATCACTATGCTTTAATTATGTTCCATTTGTAACAATGAAAATACATCCTGCATATCAGATATTTACATTACAGTTCATCACAGTAGCAAAATTACAGTGATGAAGTAGCAACGGAAATAATTTTATGGTTGGGGGTCACCACCACATGAGGAGCTGTCTTAAAGGGTCGCGGCATTAGGAAGGTTGAGAACCACTGTTACACTATTTGAACAGGGCCAGAAAAGTCCCCCATTTCTAACTACCTTCCTCAACCAGGTGCCAAGGTGGTGAATGTTTCACCATCAGAGAGAAATTCCTCAAACTTAGGAATTATACTAATGAACAATCCTCTTTCAAAATTTTTTCATTAGCTTCACCAAATATTTGATGAGCAGTACATACAAGTCACTATAGTAGGGCTCAAAGATGAGTTTGGGATGAGGACTGGGCAGACATGAGGGAGAGACAACAAATAAAAAATGAATCAATCAAGTTAGGAATAACTTACTTAGTGTAATGTAGAGCTTTTCCTTCCTTTTGGGAATTAGGCTTAATGAGAGACTTGGGTATCTGAAGAGAGCAGAAAGGAGGAAGAAAAATAGAAGATGGAAGGTGTGGGGAGGATAGAGAAGCTTCTAGAAACTTTATATTTCCTTGATTGAAATTGTGATTTCTCCCTCGTTTACACCCACACACATGTTAATATTTCCCAAGTCAGGATTTATCCCGTAATCTATAAATAGATTTAATTAGGTAATGTGTTTCTTCTTTTTTCTTGTTATTTAATTGAACTTGTTATTAAATAGAACTTATAATCCATGGCCCATGTAATACTTAGACATCAATAGTATCTTTTTAAAATATATTTTACTGATTTTTTTTACAGAAAGGAAGGGAGAAGGATAGAGTTAGAAACATCCATAAGAGAGAAACATCAATCAGCTGCCTCCTGCACACCCCCTACTGGTTATGTGCCCGCATCCAAGATACATGCCCTTGACTAGAATCAAACCTGGGACCCTGGGGTCTGAAGGCCGATGCTCTATCCACTGAGCCAAACTGGTCAGGGCTCAATAGTATCTTTAATTGAAAATGTTATTGAGATAATTATAGATTTATATGAAGATGTCAAATATAAAGGGTTCCTGTGAACTCTTTATCCAGTTTCCCTGAATGATAACATTTTACAAAACTACAATACAGTACAATATCACAACCACGGAATCAACATTGATAAGGATCCACAGATCTTAACTGAATTTTCCTATTTTACTAACACTTGTGTGTGTGTGTGTGTGTGTGTGTGTGTGTGTTTAGTTCTAGGCTTTTTATCACATGTGTAGGTCTGTGTGCCCACCACCATAGCCAACATACCAAAGAGTTTTGTTATTAGAAATTCCTTCATAGTGCTCTGTTATAACCATATCCACCTCCCTGTCACCCCTTCACTCCATCCTTAACCCCAGGCAACCACTAATCTGTTCTCCATTTATATAACATTTTGTCATTTGAAAAATATTATATAAATGGAATCGTATATTATGTAACCTTTAGAATTTTTTGAATTGGCATAATACTCTGTAGATTAATCTAAGTTTTGTGTGTATCAGTAGTTTCTTTCTAAGTAGTTTTCCATAGGATGTAGAGAACATGGTTTATTTAACCATTGACCTATTGAAGGACATCTGAACTATGTCCAGTTTGGGACTACTACATCAGTAATATTTATTGAGCACCTACTATATATATGATCGACACTTCTGCATCTGTTGTCCCAACTAATATTTACCCCTAAAAAATCCTTATGAGATAAATATTAGTATCTGTGCTTTATAAATGAAGAATTTGAGGCTCTGTAATGCCAGTTAGCTCGCCAAGGTCACACAATTGATAACAAAGTCCGAATTCACACTCAGATCCTAATTCCCAAGCCCATGAGAGTTATTTGCAAGTTGAGTTGATGGATTTTTTCCTTGGGCTACCATGGGCATTGAGGCTAGGGTTGCAGAATGAAAGAGCACTTAAGGCTGTTTATGCAAGCCCAGATTTCTCCATTATTTTCCCACCATAAATCAGGACAGGCCTAAGGAATTGGGCAGAGGAATACCCGGTAGGTAGCTCACCTGCTTGATGGATTTCTGTTTTAGAGGTGCCTGTGCTTAGAGCGTCATCAACAAGCCAAATCAAAAGGTGACGGTGAGATTGGGTACCCCACATCTTGAAAAACATTCCATTATGTCTTGTGTTCTTTTTCCACTTCCTCTTTCAATTGCCAAATGCATCACGGGAGCGGTAGTTAAACTGATACATTGCCATGCTGAAAACAATTGACTAGAAATGCCATGCCAGGTTATTAATTCCAGAAAAAGCTTCAGCAGCTCATCTGCCCAGGGGAGGGACATAACCTGCCATCATAACTCAAGCACCGTTTCCTGGAAGAATTAGTATGCCTCTCAAGAATGAGCCAGCATTCTGAAGGGAAGAGTCTTCAGGAAAACAGACACATACATGCTGCCTTCTTCTGGACTTCCATGCTGGGGCAATTCTTAAGCTCTCTCTCCTAAGGAAAGTGCTTCTCCCATCAGCCCATCCCTTACAACTGCCATTTCCCTTCCACTTCACACCACTGAAACCAATCAGAAATTCTGAAATTGTGGCAACAGCAAAGGGGCATGTGTATATTTCAAGGGGGGAAAATTAAGCCCATATTGAGATCTCATCACCATGGCTAAAATTAACAACACTGACAATATTAAGTGTTGGCAAGGTGCAGAGCAATAGGAACTCTCATACACTGCTGATGGGAATTGAAAATAGTACAAGAGCTTTGGGACACTGTTTGGCAATGTCTATTAAAACATAAATATACGCATATACTATAGCCCAGCAATCCAAATGCGAGGCATAAACTCAAGAGAAATGAATGCATATGTCTAACAAAAGACATGTACAAAAATGTTCATAACAGATGTATTCATACTAGCCCCAAACTGTAAAAGGCCATTGTGGCTCAGTTGGTTGGGCATCATCCCTTGCCGGTTCAATTCCCAGTCAGGCCACATGCCCAGGTTGTGAGCTCAGTCCCCGGTAGAGGGCGTGCAGAAGGCAAGCTAATGGATGCTTCACTCTCACATTGATGTTTCTCTGTCTTTCTCTCCCTTCTTCTCTCTCTAAAAATCAATTTTCACTTTTTTAATTAAGAAGAGGACTCCTATTTAAAAACACTGTAAAAACACAAATGTTCATCAATAGGGCTGGATAAATAATTGTTGAATATTCATGCAATAAAATACTAAAGAGCAAAAAAATATTGCTAATCTATACAACATGGATGAATCTTATACAAACTGGACTCAAGAGTATATACTGTGTGATTCCATTTATGTGAAGTTCAAAAATAAGCAAAATTCGTCTATGGTGAGAGAGTTCAGAATAGTGATTACCTCTAGAAGGGAAGGGGAGATGGTTACTGACCGAAGGGCATGAGATCTAGGGTACTGGAAATTAGTTCTAAATCTTAATCTGGCCGAAACAGGTTTGGCTCAGTGGATAGAGCATCGGCCTGCGAACTGAAAGGTCCTAGGTTCGATTCCGGTCAAGGGCATGTATCTTAGTTGCGGCACATTCCCAGTAGGGGGCGTGCAGGAGGTGGCTGATTGCTGTCTCTCTCTCATCGCTGTTTCTAACTCTGTATCCCTCTTCCTTCCTCTCTGTAAAAAATCAATAAAATATATATTTAAAAAAAGTTAAAAAAATCAATCTGGGTGGTGGTTACTCAAGTAGGTCAATATTCATCAAACAAAACACAAGATTTGTGCACTTTATGCCCTTTACTATATAAATGTTATGAAAATTTTACAGTTAAAAGATATAAGGGAAGGAGACTCATGTAATACTTGAAAAAATAAAGAACTAAAAAAATACAAAGGAGAGTTGCTCCCCCATTAACTTCAGGAGACACTGAACCAGGCCATCCTTCTTTCCTATCTCCTCCTCATCATCATGGCTCTGTCAACACCAGGACCTGTGGCAGGGTCAGGTGACTGCTCCACCCAACGGATTATCTGGGAAAGCCAAACTGATACAACAGGAAGCATAATTAGCGGGAAGCCAGATGAGAGATTGGCACTGCCATCTGAGTCAGGATAAGCACTGCATGGTAAAGTGCCTCCAGAGACTTTCCCTGTCTCCCGTTAACAAAAGGGTGACTCATGCTGAGGCGGAGATGGAGGAATTATTTAAGCATACATGATTTCTGCTCTTTTGGAAACTTGAATTTGGGACACACACACACACACACACACACACACACACACCTGCTTCTGATAGGCAAAGATTCCAGAGGGATTTGAATACCCAAAATGAGAGATAGAGATTTGAGAAAAATTATCAGCATGTACTAAACTCACATAACATATCCATTCATTGTTTTTATTTATCTTCTAGAGGCCTGGTGCATGAAATTTGTGCATGGGGAGCCCTTAGCCTGGCCTGCACCCTCTCAGAATATGGAACCCCTCAGGGGATGTTCGGCAGTTGGACATCCTTCTCGTAATCTGGGAGCACTGGCTCCTAACCAGTCACCTGCCTGCCTGATTGCCCCTAACGACTCTGCCACCTGCCTGATTGCCCCTAACTGCTCGCCTGCCTACCTGATTGCCCCTAACCACTTCTGCTTCATACCCCACCACCACGGCTTCATCTGGAAGGACATCCGAAATGACGTCTGGAAGGTCGTTCGGCTATCCAGTCTGATTAGCATATTATACCTTTATTATTATAGATTTCTAACTCAAACACAGTAAAATTCATTCTTTGTGGTATATAGTTCTATAATCTTGAACAAATACCTGTGATTATGTAAGCACCACTACTATCCAGACACAGGACGATTCTATCACACCAACAAATTTCCTCAGGGTGTCCCTTTGTAATCAACCCCTTGTTCCACCCTGGCAGCCACTGATCTGTTCTCCATCCCCAAAAGTCCCTACAGTTTTACTTTATCCACATTGTCATGTAAATGGAACCATAGAGTATGTGGCCTTTTAGACCTGCCTTCTTTTACTTAATATAAGGCCTTAGAGAATCATCCAAGTTTCTATATCAATAGTTTCATGTATCAATAGTTTATGTATCAATAGTTTCTTCTCTTTTACTGCTGAGGAATATATGAATGAAGCACAATTGGTTTAACCATTAACCAGCTGAAAGACATTTGGGTTATTTCTAGATTTTGGCAATTATGAATAAAGCCCCTAAAAACGTTCATGTACAGGTTTTTGTGTAAACATAAATATTCATTTCTTGAGCAAATAACCTATAAGAGGGATTCCTGATAAGTGTAGGTTTAACTTTATAAGACACTAAGAACTCTTTTCCCACTAGCAATGTATAAGAGTTTGTTGTGAAACCTTATTCATAGTGTATGTCCATAATGGATTGACAGAGGAACCTGCCCCTCATGGCCTCTCAGAGACCCAAACAGATAGACCAGCCACCATCTGAAATGTTGCCTGTGACTCTGCCAGAGCAAAGGACAGTTCCAGAGAATTCTTCATACAAGATTCATTGGTCAACCCAGAAGTGACTCACATACATTGTGCTCACAAATCCTTGACCAGAACAACTCACGTGATCCCACTTCACCACAAGGGAGCTAGGATATGCAAATCTACCATATGCCTGAAAGTGGAATGCTAGAAATACTTGGTGCAGAGCATTAATGACTATCAGGGTACACACACACACAAACACACACACACACACACAAAGATAAGGCATAGAAATCATTCTAATGCAAACTAGAGTGGTATATGCCTTTAGAGAGGTACAAAGAAAGTGCAATTGCAGTTAAGAGGAGGTTTCTCTTGTTTGAGGTCAGAGGAGTCCTCAGGCTGCAGGAACCTTAGAAATTAGGCCTTACAAGATCATGGAAATTGGACATTCAAAATGTTTATATTTCAAAACATAGTATACTAGTTAGGAGGAGGAGGCAGATTGACTGGGTTAAAATCCCACATCCACCCAATACTAGATGCCTGATCTTGGGCAAATGACTTAACTTCTTTATGCCTAAGTTCCCTCATGTAAAAAAATGAGGCTACTGCCGAAACCAGTTTTGCTCAGTGGATAGAGCGTCGGCCTGTGGACTGAAAGGTCCCAGGTTCGATTCCGGTCAAGGGCATGTATCTTGGTTGCGGGCACATCACCAGTGGGGTGGGGGGAGTGCCAGGAGGTAGCTGATCAGTGTTTCTCTCCCATCAATGTTTCTAACTCTCTATCCTTCTCCCTTCCTCTCTGTAAAATATCAATAAAATATATTTTTAAAAAATGAGGCTACTTACTAATAGACTAATAGTACCTGCTTCACAGGCTGTTGAGGGGAATAAATTAGTTAATATTTGTAAAACGATAGTGCCTAACACATAAGCGCTATAAGTGGTACACACACACATACACACACATACACACACACACACACACACACACACACACACACTATCTTCAACAAATTTAAAATCCAAAAGCCCAAACAAGCCCTTTCTTTGAGATTTTTTTACAGAGGCTGGATAAGAAAATAGAAAATTGGTTCTCTCTGGTGCAATTTGTTACTGGTTCTTGGTACCAGCAAGGACTGCAAACTGACATCCACTCACTGCCCCAACCCTTAGGCACGGAGAAGGGCCTTTCCTGTCACTTTATACCAAAAATTCGCATTGGATTTCTCAGCCACCGGCCAGAATGTTCCCTTCCCTCTCCAGAGCTATACCAGCTGAGCCGTTCTAGGAGATTCTCCCCTCTGACTTTGGAGACTTCAACTCGGTTTCGGAAAGTCTTTTCACCAAGCTCTGTGAAAATAAACCTTCATTCATCACCTGCCTGGGGGTTTCTCTGAGTCCCAAGGAGGAGCAGAGATAGGACAGATAAGCATGTGACAATAGGCATTTTCTCTTTCAGGCAAAAAATGGAATCCGTACTAGAAGACCTCTCTCTCTTTGAAGATAAGCAACCGAATAAATATTTCTCCTGTAAATGGGAAAATAATAAACCTCCTAAGTAGAGAATGGAACCTTTCAGTGATTTAGATTATGTGGATGAATAAAGCTCGTTCAAGCATATTCCATGGTTGAGTCTCATAACCTCTCTCTAAGGAATGCAGAGGTAGAATTTAGTATGAGCTGTCATTTCACAGAGGAGAAAACGGAAGCTCGGAAAGATGGAATGCTTTGCCCATGACATTGCAGCCAGTGACTAACAGAAGAGGAACTCACACTCAGAGCTCTTTCTCGTGGTTATCTGTCGGGTCCTCGTTCTGAAAAGATGGTGGGCATACTGCCAGGGCGGGGCAAAATACAGTGGCACCTTGAGATACGAGTTTAATTCGTTCCCTAACCTTGAGGCGTGGGAAACTATGAGACGCTCGAGTCGTGGTAAACTGGTGGGTCGTATGTAGCTGGCCGATCCACGCGATGACTCCTATCTCAAATGTTGCTCGTATTTCAAAGCAAAAATCGCTCACTCGACGGCTCGTATCTCAAAGCTCTCGTATGTTAGGGCACTCGTATCTCGAAGTACCACTGTCATTTAGTTTTCTCTTGGACGTATTTGTTAACAAACTGCAAGACCAGAACGCATTAGTAATTCGAAGCTTCCCTTTCTAAGACGTGTGATTGGTTGAAAACATCAGTCCATTCAAAGAAAATCTGAAGCAAGGGCACAGATGGCGTGCGGCTCTGGGCACAGATCGTAAAGGTCGCCTCCAAAGGACTGAAGTCGGGCGACGCCGCCGCTGGAACAGGGTCGGAAAGAACAGCCACTTGGCTCTGATGCTCGAGGCCTGGCTCTGTCCCCGAAGGGCTCTGCAACCTTGGACTAGCCGTGACCTCGGAGTCTCAGCCCCAGCCTCTCCAGAACCAGAGGGAGAAGTGCAGTCAGGTCTGGAGCCCCTCCAGCTGGAACCTTCGAAGTTCGTAATTGGGTGTTAGGTCCAAGAAACGGGAAGGGCTGCGTTTCCTTGGCCTCCTTCTTCTAAAGACGGCTTTCATTTGCCTGAACCCCGGCCAACAGGAGGCCGCCGGATCCAGGGCACATTCCTCTGGGCCAGCCGCTCGGGATCTTTTCTCGGGGGGCTTCTCAGGAGGGCCCCTTTGGTGGCCTTGTTTCTGAAGTCTCCTCCCTCGCCTCCGTGGCTGTGCATTGCTGGGCCCTTCAGCGTCCTCAGGAGGGGAGACCGTGACAGGCAGAGAGAGAAGGAAGGAGCACCAGCCTCCAGTGAAGGAAGGAGCAAAGGAGAACATCCATGAGGACCTCAGCAGGGAGGAAATTTGGGGCAACGAAAGAAACGGAAGTCATGACTGTCCCACGCTGAATAGGATCAGGGTCCTTATGAAGTTTGGGGGGAAATAGCCAGTGTTCCCAATGGAATGTGTCTTGGAGGTACACAGCTCTCCTACCACTGAACCAGATCAGCACCAAGAACAAGAAGGATGGCCAAAACCGGTCTGGCTCAGTGGATAGAGCGTCGGCCTGCAGACTGAAGAAGGGTCCCAGGTTCGATTCCGGTCAAGGGCACGTACCTGGGTTGCGGGCACATCCCCAGTGGGGGGCGTGCAGGAGGCAGCTGATCGAGTCTCTCTCTCATTGATGTTTCTAACTCTCTCTCCCTCTCCCTTCCTCTCTGTAAAAAATAAACAAAAATATAAAAAAAGAACAAGAAGGATGGTCACCATCAGCTCATAAAATTATGAGGAAAACTACCTTGACCTGCTTTATAACCTTGGGCAAGAACTTAATCGTCTTGTGCCTCAGTTTCCTTATCTGTGAAATGGGCATAACTGTAACTATCTCCTAAGGTCCTGGTGAATATTAAGTAAAAATACTTCATGTAAAGTCTGGCAGAGTAATAGATACTATTGTTTAGGTTTACCACCGATAATCTTAGGCGGGGTAGCCAGGACAGTGTTCTAGCTTGGAGTCAGACAAATGTGGGTTGAAAAATCTTGGACTTAGTCCTGTAACTTGGGCCTTCAGTTTCCATTGATAAAATAACGATGCTAATAGCACTCGTGTCCAGAGAGAGTTGTAACAATTCCCTTGCATGAGAGCATAAAACACGGAGCAGAACGCCTGCACATCTGAATTCTTCATGAGTTATAGCTGTGCTAGACATGGACCTGTACCCCCAAATCCTCCCTGAGGACAGCCTCATTGTCCTGGCTGCAGGACGCGCTGCCAGCGGGCCGGCTAAGTGTCAGTGCCTTTGGGGCCTGTGTGTCCCTCGTAAATTCTCTGAAGGCAGAACCTCCCAGTTCTTCGGGGTCCCCAAGACATTCAGCCACAGTACCGCAAATACACTAGATCATCTCTAAAGGCTGATTAAGGGGCTGGCTACGGTAAGGACTTACCTCTGAAACACGGAATCTCTTTCAATGGAGTCCACTTGGACACATTTCAGGTGAGAGAGACGGGTAAAACTCCACATAGCCTGATTCCAGATCCACAGTAGAAGCGAGATTGCCCTGCCCAGCATCTCCCGCCAGCTTAGGAGGTTTCTTTCTTTTTTATTAAGATAGGACGCAGAGCGCTGACTTTGGGGGATCTAATTTAGTTCTCATCAAAACCCCTCCACTCTCTCCCCAGGACTGGCGGGGAGAGAGGACACTCGATTCAGGCTGACCTCATTTCCAGTCCAGACTGCCTGTGAAAATGCAGTCTTGGCAAATGTGCCCTTTTGAGAAGATTTTTATCTTACCGAACTTGACAGGTTTTCGGCCTCACTCTTTAATTTGAAGTTTCTCATATTACCCCCTCCCCTCCCACCATTCCAGCTTGGGTCATTTTTCTCGAAAGCTGACAGTTTCTCAGTTGGTGGTTACATTCCAGAGTGGGTTAATGCGAAAGGCAGAATTGCCACATCTTGAATAACTTAACCCAGAGCGAGGATTGGCTGGGGGACTGACCAGAATGGAGCGCAGTCCTGAGCTTGGGAGCTGTGGTTTCCAGACACCGGTCCCTGGGGCCGGGCCAAGGCCCACTCCCATGGAGATGCAGGCCAACGGGGTGTGGTCCCGTTTAGTTAAGGCCACAATCCTGTGCGGCTCCTCTCGTGACGAGGTGGAGTCTATGCCGCACCCCTGGAATCCGGGCTGGCCTTGTGACTGGTTTGACCAATGGAATGCAGCGGATGTGACACTGTGTCCATTCCTACCTTAGACCTCCAGAAGCCTTGAACTTCCACTCCCAAACTCCTGGGGGCTCTGACTGCCACATGAAGAAGTCTGGGCTAGCGTGCTAGAGGGTCAGAGAGCACATGAAGAAAGGCCTCAGTGTCCCAGACCAGTGTAGACCAGCCAGTCCCACTGGCCCATCAGCTGACGGCAGCTGTACGAGCAGGTCCAGCCGAAAACCAGCCCAGCCTGGCCCAAGCAGAACAACCCAGTGGAACCTAGGCCATATTGGCGTCCTCCAAAACCAGGAACGATTCAACAGGTGATTATTTACATCACTTATTTTTGGAGTATGTTGTTCCATAACAAAACAGATAAAAGGGAGACTAACTTATAGGGGGAGACAGAATGTAAAGAAGAAACCAAAATAAAAGATCCAGTTAAGACAAACTGTGGCCAAGACTGGTTTGGCTCAGTGGATAGTGCGTCAGCCTGCGGACTGAAAGGTCCCAGGTTCGATTCCAGTCAAGGGCATGTATCTTTGTTGCTGGCACGTCCCCAGTAGGGGGCGTGCAGGAGGCGGCTGATCGATGTCTCTCTCTCATGGATGTTTCTGGCTCTCTATCCCTCTCCCTTCCTCTCTGTAAGAAATCAATAAAATATATTTTTAAAAAAAGACAAACTGTGATGTTCACAATAAAGAAAACAAACACACTGAGGTGATGGGAAGAACTGTGGGTGAGAAAATTGGAAAAGATAGTCAAGAGAACACCTATCTTTCTTTTAAATACTTTATTGATTTTTTTTTTTTTACAGAGAGGAAGGGAGAGTGAAAGAGAGTTAGAAACATTGATCAGCTGCCTCTTGCACACCTCCAAGTGGGGATGTGCCCGCAACCTAGGTACATGCCCTTGACCGGAATCCAACCTGGGACCTTTCACAGTCTGCAGGCCGGCGCTCTATCCACTGAGCCAAACCGGTTAGGGCAAGGGAACATCTGTCTAAAGAGGTGATATTTTTGCTGAGACACAACTTAGGAGAAGGAGCCAGTTCGGTGAAGACCCCAAAGCAGAGGAGATTGCAAATCAAAGCCTCTTAAGACAGGTTTCCAAAGGCCAGGGTGCCTGCAGTCCGTGAGAAAGGAAGGCTAGAGGTCAAGTCAGGGAGGTGAGCAAAATGCAGCCAGAAACCGCTGGAGGGTTTTAAACAGAAGAGTGACACCGTCTGCTTTTCATCTTTGAAAGGTCACTCCGGCTGCAGTCGGGAGGCTGGGTTCTAGGGTGTCCAGAGTGGAGGCGGGGAGCTGGTTTGAGGCTGTTGTAAACTCCAGGCTAAAGAAGATGGTGGCTCAGACTAGGGAGGTATCAATGGTGGTCGTGAGAGAGATCATGTTCTGGAACTGTTTTTGGAAGGCAAGCTTCCTTGCCACACATATGCTGGCTTGAAAGCAGTTTGTTATTTAATCCACATGTCTAATAAAGTTCAGATTGTTGGTACTGCTTTACTCTTCATGTGCTTATGCCAAAAGTTTTATTGAGTTTTTACTAAGTGTATAATTTACTCATATTTTATGCAAGTTTTATTGTTAATTATTAATAGGGGCATAAAACTTTCCTCATGCTCAAAAAAAGTGGATAAAACATAAATCTCACATCTGGTTGTACATAGAATGGAGTATTTGGTTTGTAATTCGTATATGCACGATTTTGTGAATAGGATTCAAATCGTTTCTATTCAGAAATTATTTTGAACATTTTTTTTTAGCCAGAATCCCCATTACAATCTCCCAAAAGATATCAACCTTTGGTTATATGCATTTACTTAAAATGGTCTTTTTGTTATAACTCAATTGGGAAACATTTGTTTCTCTCACAATTATTGAGAAACAGTGCAGTTTGGTGTTTAAAACCGTGGACGGCGGAGCCAGTCTGCTGGATTCAAATTCCAACTTGGCCATTTATTACTTGTGTGATCTTTGGCATGTTTTTCAAAATGAGGTAATAATAGCACTTCCCATATGGTGGTGTTATCATGATTAAATTTTTTAATTCACGGCAAGTGCGCAGAACAGCCGCTGTTATGAAGCAGGTGCTCAGAGTTAGCTGTTAGTAACACTGAGTGTCTTTAGGCTGCCAGTCATTGGGCTCCATGTCTTTCTTCGTGTAAATATTTCAAAGGGGAAGAATCATATTTCATTTAAAAATTGATAAAACATCATATTTCGGACTCTCGCTAATCCAAAATCCCCTTCCTAATTTTCTGTCTCTGTGAGTTTTGATTATATGTTGTCCTAATGACCGGCCCTCATGCTCATTGTCCCATTGGCCAGCACCAGCCTTGAGTTCCTTTATTTTTTTAAATATATTTTATTGGTATTTGACAGAAAGGAAGGGAAAGAGATAGAAAGCCAGAAACATCAATGAAAGACATTGATCAGCCGCCTCTTGCATGCCCCCTACTGGGGATGTGCTCACAACCAAGGTACATGGCTTTGACCGGAATCGAACCTGGGACCTTTCAGTCCGCAGGCTGATGCTCTATCCACTGAGCCAAACTGGTTTCGGCCACCCTTGAGTTCTTCACTGTGGATTGCCTATGTCAGAAAAAACATGACCCTCGAAAAACTAAAAATGGATCTCCCACTTGACCCTGTAATCCCACTCTTAGGAATTTATCCTAAGAAATCACAAACACCAATCAGAAAGGATTTATGCACCCCTATGTTCATAGCAGCACAATTTACAATACCTACAATTTGGAAACAGCCTAGGTGCCCGTCAGCAGATGAGTGGATCAGAAAACTGTGGTACACCTACACAATGGAATTCTATGCTGCCATTAAAAAGAAGGAACTCTTACCATTTGCAACAACCTGGTTGGAACTGGGGAGCATTATGCTAAGTGAAATAAGCCAGTCAATGAAGGAGAAGCATCACATGATCTCACTCATTTGTGGATAATAAAGAACATTATAAACTGGTGAACAAAAGGATAGATACAGAGGCAGTAAAGCTTCAAACAGACTGTGAAATTACAGCAGGAAGATTAAAGTTAGGTGAGCTAGATAAGAGATCAATCAAAGGACTTATAGGCATGCATATAAGCATAACCAATGAACATAGACACTGGGGGGTTGGGTTATGCCTGGGAGGGAGGGGGGGCGATGGGGAGATATGTATAAAAATTAATTAAAAAATAATAAAATAAATTTTCAAAAAGAAAGAAAAAACATGACAACAGCACACTGCGTGGTGACTATACCCGATGCCATTGTGGAAAGGTTCCCTGTTACACCAAAAGGTGGCAGTCCCAGTTATGCATGGGTGTTCAGTGAGAGAGGGACTGGGACGAAGTTCGTCTTGAATGCTTATTCGGTTAAATGCCCACTGCCTGGGCGGGGAAGGCTCACCTAGCCAGAGCTGAACGGCCGAGCCTCGCCACGCCTGTCCATCTCTGTGTGGTCCCTCCAATATGGCAGCCACAGGCTAGCCAGACTTCTTCTATGGTGACATGGTAGCTCGGGACTCCAACAGTGACTGTGTGTGTGTGTGTGTGTGTGTGTGAGAGAGAGAGAGAGAGAGAGAGAGAGAGAGAGAGAGAGAGAGAGAG
>JAAGEH010000411.1:3024429-3058196 GCA_011751065.1 Lasiurus cinereus | reverse complement strand
GAGAGAGAGAGAGAGAGAGAGAGAGAGAGAGAGAGAGAGAGAGAGAGCGCTATATTACCTCTAATGACCTAGCCTTGGAAGTCACATATTTGTCACAACTAATATTGTAGTGTATTAGTTGAGATTGCCACAAAGACCCATCGATGTTCAAGGGAAAAGCATCATAGATTGACTCCACCTCTTGATGGGGAGGTGCGAGTGGCAAGACTCTGGAAGAGCATGTGGCAATATTTTTTTAATATATTTTATTGATTTTTTATAGAGAGGAAGGGAGAGGGATAGAGAGAAACATCCATGAGAGAGAAACATGGATCAGCTGCCTCCTGCACACCACTTACTGGGGATGTGCCCACAACCAAGGTACATGCCCTTGACCGGAATCCAACCTGGGACCTTTCAGTCCGCAGGCCGACGCTCCATCCACTGAGCCAAACCGGGTTCGGCATGTGGCAATATGATGGCCATGTTGGCAAAGCATGCTCTGCCACGCCTGAAAGGAGCCGGCCAGTTAATCATGACTTGCGCTGGCCAAGGAGATGACATGTGCCGTGAACACAAAGCCACAGACCAACCTGAGCTGCTTTCATCTCGGGCTTTGCCTTCAAGCCCCGCCTGGATGGGGTTCAAAGAGAAAGTGATCGTGGACACAAGGGGAAGAAGGAACCTCATTTATGGAGACTCTACTATGCCCTGACTACTTCGCACAAAGCTCACGATAGGTCCACCACCATTCAGCTCATGATTCTGCGGGACAGCAATTTGAAAGGGATTCAACGGAGCAGTTTCTCTGAGGTATGCCAACCTCAGCTCGTCGTTGGCATAACTCAGAGAATTGGTTGATTCCCTCATGGTCTCGCCTCCTCCAGGAGGATGGTCCATGTTTGTTCATATGATGGAAAGGTCCTGGAGCAGCAAACCTCATCATGCAGGCACTTCTGAATTTCTGAATTGCATTCCATGTGTTCCAGTGGTATTTGGGTAGTCATTTTCTGAATATTGAATGTGGGGTATACAAACCAGGTCAAGGAAATATTGAATATGGCGGGGGGGGGCGGTAAATATACACTCAATCTTATGAAAATCAACCTACCAGGATTACCAACGGCTTCGAAAGGCCCTGTCTTCAGTGAATGCCTTTCTTCCCATAACAAGGTGAAGGACAGGGTGACTAGGGACCTTCAGGGACTTCCTGATGGCCTTGGCAATCAAGTTCCTTCCGGAGGATGTCAGTCTAGCGCTGCTGCTCCCATTCATCACTTACCACCTATCCCAGAAGCAACCTCAGTACAGTGGTACCTTGAGATACGAGTTTAATTCGTTCCGTAACCTTGAGGCGTGGGAAACTATGAGACTTTCGAGTCGCGGTAAACTGGTGGGTCGTGTGCAACCGGCCGATCCGCGCGATGACTCCTATCTCAAATGTTGCTCCTATTTCAAAGCAAAAATTGCTCGCTTTACGGCTCGTATCTCAAAAATCTCGTGTGTTAGGGCACTCGTATCTCGAGGTACCACTGTACTTCCTATTATCATTATCAAGAAAAAGTAGAGCAACCCAATTCTCCTTGTTGTTCTGTTTTGCTTCTTTTTACATTTTTTTTGAAAGAACGGAACAGTTCAAACCAGAGACGGGAAGAACAAAAGGTCAGCTGGGCCAGAAAAACTATCTGCCGCGTAAATGAACGCAGTTCCATGGTCAGACAAAGCCCAGGGGTAAGTGTGTTATGGTGCAAAGTGAGGCCATGAGTGCATTTTAGAATATTAAATTATTTTTAAATTTGTCCTTGAGTCCTTTTTTTATATCAAACTGCAGTGTGGTCATTTTATTTTTTTTCTGTTCAGATAGATGATTTTTTATTGTTTAAGGTATTTCAAATAGTAGTATATATGTCTCTCTTTTTTCCCAGATGACCTTCCCCCAGCCTCCCTTACCCCTGCACATGCCCTCACCCCCTCCCAGTGTCTTCCGCCCATTGGTTATGCTAATATGCATGCACACACGTCCTTCGGTTGATCTCTTACCTCCCCAGTCCTTGAGTCTTTGGCCTTTTTTATTTCTTCCACTTAGCTGTCTCACTTCTTTACCCAAACATAAACCACAGCCTTCCTCTCTGGCTACATTTACTTTTTAGGGTTTTTTAAAAATTTCTTTATTAACTAAGGTATTACATATGTATCCTCATCCCTCCATTAACCCCTCACAACACCCCACTCATGCCCTCACCCCCATAGTGTTCGTGTCCATTGGTTAGGCTTATATTCATGCATACAAGTCCTTTGGTTGATCTCCCCTCTGAGGTCTGACATTCTGATCAATGCTTCTCTGTCTCTGGATATGTCCCTGTTCATCAGTTTATGTTGTTCATTATATTCCACAAATGAGTGAGATCACGTGGTATTTTCCTTTCACTGACTGGCTTATTTCACTTAGCATAATGCTCTACAGTTCCATCCATGCTGTTGCAAATGGGAAGAACTCCTTTTTTATAGCTGCATAGTATTCCATTGTGTCGATGTACCACAGTTTTTAATCCACTCATCTGCTGACGGGCACTTAGGCTGTTTCCAAATCTTAGCTATGGTGAATTGTGCTGCTATGAGCATAGGGGTGCCTATATCCTTTCTGATTGGTGTTTCTGGTTTCTTGGGATATATTCCTAGAAGTGGGATTACTGGGTCAAATGGGAGTTCCATTTTTAGTTTTTTGAGGAAACTCCATACTGTTCTCCATAGTGGCTGCACCAGTCTGCATTCCCACCAGCAGTGCACGAGGGTTCCTTTTTCTCTGCATCCTCGCCAGCACTTGTCGTTCGTTGATTAGTTGATGATAGTCATTCTGACAGGTTTGAGATGGTACCACATTGCTGTTTTGATTTGTATCTCTCAGATGATTAGTGACTTTGAGCATGTTTTCATATGTCTCTTGGCCTTCCTTCTATCCTCATTCAAAAAGTGTCTACTTAGGTGCTTTGTCCATTTTTTGATTGGATTGTTTATCTTCCTTTTGTTAAGTAGTATGAGTTCCCTATAAATGTTGGAGACTAAACCCTTATCACTGATATCATTGGCACATATGTTCTCCCATGCAGTGGGCTTTCTTGTTGTTTTGTTGATGGTTTCTTTTGCTGTACAAAAGCTTTTTATTTTGATGTAGTCCCATTTGTTTATTTTCTCTTTAGTTTCCATTACACTAGGAGCAGTATCAGTGAAGAAGTTCCTTCAGCATATGTCTGCGATTTCACTGCTTGTGGAGTCCTCTCATATTTTTATGGTTTCCCATCTTATGTTTAAGTTCTTTATCCATTTTGAGTTTATTTTTGTGTATGGTGTAAGTTGGTGGTCTGGCTTCATTTTTTTTTTTTTGCATGCATCTGTCCAATTTTCCCATCACCATCTGTTGAAGAGACTGTCTTGATTCCTTTGTATGTTCAAGCCTCCTTTGTCCAGTATTAATTGGGGCTAGTGGTTTGGGTCAATTTCTGGGTCCTCTATTCTATTCCATTTGTCTGTATGTCTGTTCTTGTGCCAGTACCAGTCTGTTTTGAGAACAGTGGCTTTGTAATACAGCTTGATATCTGGTATTGAGATCCCACCTACTTTATTTTTCTTTCTCAGGATTGCTGTAGCTATTCGGGTTTGTTTGTTTCTTTGTTTCATTCCAGATGAATTTTTGGAAAGTTCTTTCTAAGTCTGTGAAATATGCTATTGGTACTTTAATGGGGATTGCATCGAATATGTAGATTGCTTAGGGTAGTATGGGCATTTTCATTATGTTGATTCTACCAATCTATGAACATGGTATGTTCTTCCATCTGTTTATGTCTCCCAATAACTATCCCAATATAGTTTTTCGCATATAGGTCTTTTAGCTCCTTAGTTAAGTTTATTTCTAGGTACAGTATCTTAATTTTTTTGGTGCGATGGTAAATGGGATTGCTTTTTTGGTCTCTCTTTCTCTAAGTTCACTATTGGCGTAAAGAAATGTCATAGATTTCTTGGCATTAATTTTGTATCCTGCTACATTGCCAAATTCATTTACTAAGTTTAATAATTTTTGATGGAGTCTTACCAGCATTCAGTGTGGTCTCATGTGCACACCTAGAATCAGGGATCCCACCTGCACTGTACTGTTGGTGTATGCCGAAAATGAGTCCCTTAGCACATGCCAGGAGTCAGAGTTTCCCTGTGTCTGCACCAAGAATCAAGTATCAGAGTCTCTGTTGCCTCGTGCAGCTTCTTGCTGAGAATCAGGGTCCCTGTGTGTACACGCACCAAGAATTGGAGTCACTGGCTCTTAGTGTGAATGCGCTGTGAGTCTGGGATCCCAGGCGCCCACAGTAAGAAACAGAGTCAAGTCGGTGGTGCTCAGTGCTGCCTCTTACCGGGAGAATCTGGGTCCCGGTCACCATTAGGGACTGGGTTGCACAGGTGCACTGTGGTGTGCCTGCGCTGCAGAAAACTGACTTCCATGTGCACTTGCCCAAAATCGAAGTCAGGTGGCACTGCCACTTTGTGTGGGCTTCGGGTTTGGTCACCCAATTGCATGGCGGGGAGCAGATTCCAGTCTCTGTGTGCACAATCCCAAACTCAAATTCCCTTAGGGGCACTGCAGTCCCTGCACGCTCTCCGAAGCTCAAATTTCCATAGGGGCTGTGCGGCCCCAGTGAGGGGCAGGTCTATCAGTTACTATGGCACTATCCATGATCCTGCGTGGAGGGGGATAGGATCTTTGATTCACAGAAATCTGCGGCTGGGAAGTCTGAATTCTTGTTGTCTGTTGGTCTGAAGCTGTGGTCGCAGTTCTCTGTCCCCTGTGGCTGCAGGATCCCAGTTTGCATCTGAGACGTGACTGGGTGATGCTGAGGGCAGGATCCTAGTCTCAAGCAGCTCTGTTTCTCAAGATGGCATGGTCTCTGTGTCTGCACCGGCCGCCCAGAGGTGTCCACTTTGTGCACAGGGCACCACTGTCTAAGACTGCTTGGTTTGGCAGCCTCTTGGAGGACCCGAAGAATCCAACTGTCCCTAGCTCATACATACACACACCATACATGTATATACTCTCCTCTGTGGTTTCCTTACTCTCTCACACTTTATCCCTCCCTACCTTCCTGCCAGTCGCCATCTTCCAATATGGCTACATCTATTTTGAGGGGTTAATATGTAACTAAGCTATGAAAAACTTATCTCCAAAGAATAATCCCCATTCTCACCTTCCGTCCTCTTACCACATCCTCACAGGACCCCACATATTGGTTACTAACCCCTAATGGAGTTCCTAATACCTGTTCCTCCTTCCTTTAGGTCCTAAATTTTAGGAGGATTAGTCTTAAAGAATGGAGAGCAGACCCCAACCGCAGACACATTCTTGGCTGAGATCTAGAGCAATTTATCTCCTATGAGATCCTTTTAGTGTCACATGAACTATAAGTAGGACACTACTTGATTTCAGAATGTTCTCTACTCATTCCCCACATTCATAAGGCTGGTGGCACAGGTAGAATAATTGTCCCCCAAAGATGTTGCATTAGTTTGTTAGGGCTGCAATGAAGAATCTGCTCTAGTTCTCTCTCCTAGCTTCTGGGGTTTTGCTAGAAATCTGTGTTATTCCTTGCCTTGTAGACATATAACCCCAATCTCTGCCTTTGTGTTCACATGGCCTTATCTGTGTGTGTGTGTGTGTGTATTGAGTGTGTATGTGTGTGTGTGCCCAAATTTCCCCTTTTCTAAGGATACAGTCATATTAGATTATCCCCTATCCTAATGACCTCATCAATCTGATCACTTGAAAAGACCATATTTCCAAATAAGGTCGCATTCACAGGTACTAGAGACTTCAAAAACTTTTGGATATATTCAAATATGTTACCATACATGGTAAAAGAGACTTTGCAAATGTGATTAAGGTTATTGAAAGGACTTTGATATGGGAAGAGTATCCTGGATTATCCAGGTGATCCCAATATAATCATATGAGTCCTTGAAGTGGGAAATGTTTTCCCACTATGGAGAGAGGGGGTATGTGAAGATGGAAGAATGGTCAGAGATGCAACACTGAAAATGATGGAAGAGGGATAAAACCAAGGAAGCTTAAAAAGGCAGGTAAATGGACTCTTTCCTAGAGCTGCAGAAAGGAATGCAAACCTGCCAACACCTTGATTTTAGCCCAGAGAGACCTTGTCAGACTCTCACCTACAGAGCCATAAGATACTAAAATCGCCATGTTTCAGCCACCAATTGTGGTGATTTTTCAGGCAGCAGTAGAAAACTAATACAGCTGCTATTAAGCCTAAACAGGTCTTGGGTCATGTTTCCTAGAAGCAGAACCTGAGAGAGATATTCATGCAAATGATCTATAGGGGAGGGCGCAGAATAGGGCAGGGGGAAAGCTGAGCAAGGATGTGATCTCTACTGAGACTAGTTTCAGCCTGATCCCATGGGGAGCTCATAAGCATAAATAGCACCCACAAAGTTAGTTAGACTTTGGCAAGGCTTTTACACCCCCCGTGCCAGTCAGTCGTGGAGCAAGGTCTGTGGGAGTGTGGGGGAGAGGGCTCCATGAGTAGGGGAGGGGCAGAGCTTGCAGAGATAGGAACAGCTATGATTTTTCAGCCAACACTCATAGTAGCTGGGAAACAGGGGCCCTACAGATAACCTTGGGGAGAACAATGCAACCTTGAGACCCTCAGCTGCCTCGTGTCTAGATAACATGGACCATATATTTTCACAATTTTAGGGTACACTTTTCAGTTCCTTCTCAAGGACATCACTTTACCATGGTCAACCCAAGGCATCTATTTCCTAGGATATGGGATGGCATAAAAGAAGACTGATATTTTGCTACAGAGAGAATGTGGAGAGAAAGGCCAAAGTAAAATTTGGCTTTTGACGCTCAAAATTAAATTAGGCAGCAGGCAAGGGGCTTACAAGATAAGAGATTGTCTTGAGGAAACATTTTCTAGAACCCTTTGTCTCTTCTATGGCCCATCAGCAAATAAACTTGGAGACTCCGCTCCATGAAGGCATAGTTGGAATCAGGGAGAAGGAAATATGACAAAGGAGAAATACAATAAAACCCCACCCCTTTTCCAACCTGAGAATGTGTGAGATGAGAAAGCAGTGGTACTGGTGGACCCCAAGCTCCCCTTTCTGGAATGTGGGGTTGCCACACTGAGAGAGAAAAGGGCATTGGACAAATCTGGGTCAACTTGAAGTCAACTGGGTGGCACAGTAGGATAGGTCACGGGGGCCCTGGTCTTTCCAAGCTGCCTCTGGCACCTGTAGATTATAACACCCAGCTTAAGAACCAGAGGGCCCACCATGAGCCCACCTTGGCAGGACAATGTCATCCTAACAGCGGCCTACACTGAGGCCTCAGCAGGCACCCGGAGATTGGGAGGCGATGTCTGATCATCCTGGCAGGTCACGGGTCTCAGCCCCACCAGGAGAAAGGTCAAATCCCAAGTTAAACCAGCAAAAGAGACATCAGCCTAGCGTCCGGAAGAGTCTAGGAGCCTGCCTAAACAAGCCTTTTCCTCCTGCAGATGGGAAAGTGCTCTGAGAGAAAAAGTGTCACCAAACGAGAGTCTGAGTATCTCCTAAAAGGCCCATTTATATGGCCAAAACTGACCTCGTTTAAACCAGAATGGACAGTCCATGTAATTTTATCCCACCAACAAGAGGTGGGGCTCCGTGGACTTCTTAAGGACCGCAGAACATCAGTTTTTGGCACAAGCCATCTGCAGGTGAATTTCACTCTACGTGCGTGCAGCGAGGGGTGAGCCAGATAACCTTCCATGTGCTTTCCCACTTGAAAATGTTGTGACATTGACCGGACAGTAGGTGGCCACCATAACTGAGAACTATTTGAGACAGCCCCCAAGAGAAGAGGACTACTCTGGCTCTCCCCCAAAGAAGGGAGCTCCCCTCATGCCCGTCCCTCACCCCAGCTTCTGGGACTTGACTCCGTGTGCAGAACTGAAGGCCCTCCCTTCCAGGCTGCACCCTCATGCCTGCATCCTCCTCCAGCTCCACCTGCTTCTCTACCACTCTCCATTTTCTTTTTTTTAATATATTTTATTGATTTTTTACACAGAGGAAGGGTGAGGGATAGAGAGCTAGAAACATCGATGAGAGAGAGACATCGATCAGCCACCTCCTGCATGCCCCCCACTGGAGATGTGGCCGCAACCAAGTTACATGCCCTTGACTGGAATCGAACTCGGGACCTTTCAGTCCACAGGCCGTCGCTCTATCCACTGAGCCAAACCGGTTTCGGCCACTCTCCATTTTCACCCACGGCACCCACCGGGCTCTTCTGCCCAACCACCAGCACCCTGATTTCCACCTGGGCTGCTGGAGCCCACTTTTTCCTGGGTATGGGCAGTGAACTGCCCGGGGACAGCACATTGGTGACACACAGATGGGTAGAAGGTATAAACCCTTTTTGTCCCTTAATGCAGATGCAAATGGCAGTGTGCCCCTGCAGGGTTGAATCCATGAACCCCGTGGATTTTGCTGGCTGCTTCGCCCTTGCTGCACCTCTTTCCCGCCCCAGCCCTAATTTCCACTCCCCGCTTGGTCTTTCACACCGCACTGTCCCATGAAGCCTCAGGTCACAGTTTGCTTCAGGGAACCCAGCCTGAGAGCAATGGGGAATATTGGGACTGGGGGCCGCTAAGGTCCCCCCTGGCTGGATTCGGGAAAGGCGCAGGGTAGGGTAAGCTGATGGCTTAAGACCCGGAGTTTTGATTCACACCAGCTGGTGACAGGCACCTCCACCTCCAGGCTACAAGCCAGTGTGACAGCACCTGCCCTGTTTCTCCCTCATCTTGGCAAGGTTATTATACACTCACCGAACTTTCTGGATCAAGGCCTTCTCTGCTAAAAAGCTAATAGGTCTCCGAGAAGCAATTAAAAGTGGTGTCCCAGATAAACTTTGCTTGGGCTGGTACTGATTCTGAGAAGTGCCATGAACAAGGCATATAAGCTTGAGACCTGACCACTCATTTGGGGGCTACAGAAAACTGGGGGAGCACTCAAGCCGGGGAGGGGAGACAGCAAAACGAATTCTCCCTCGACACTGACTGAGCTCCCCCCTGCATGCTTGTGCAAAAGGAAAGCCCAAGCTATAACCGTCCTTGACCACAGAGGATCGTGAAAATACTAAGGGAACATTCCGGGTCTGAACAGAGCACCCCTAAATCATGCATCTTGTCAGCACAGACCCTGCTGGCTCGGGATGTCAGAATCGGCAGCTGGGAAAAATCCCCAGCGACCCTCCCCGTCAAACTCATCCTCTCCCAGGGGCCTGATGCTAGCGGAACGGAGTCAAAAGAAAACGCACCGAGGAGGAGACGGCCGGAAAAACAGCCAGGGTTTTCGAATTCCAAGACACGGACATTCATCATCAGTAGCCAAACGAAGAGTCAAACCAAAGGTCCGCCACCTCTCCACGCCCGGCTTTCTGCTCGGAAGGCCGGGTAGGAAGTCGGTCAGATAACTTTTGAGAGGCCCGTGGGCTGTGGCCTGGGTACCACGTGGGTGTGAAGAGGCCTTGTGAAGACTCTTGGTGACCCTGCCCTGATCTACGCATCCTAGGTGGCAAACTGGTGGAAGGCGCTTGTCAGTCAGAGGAGCGCTAACATGCAGCCCCACGTGAGGTTCTGGAAAAGCTGTGGGTGGGGTCTTAAGAGGATGAGGCCTCGGGAATAAAGATACAGTGGTACCTCGAGATACGAGTGCCCTAACACACGAGATTTTTGAGATCCGAGCCGTCGAGCGAGCAATTTTTGCTTTGAAATACGAGCAACAGTTGAGATAGGAGTCATCGCGCGGATGGGCCGGCTGCACATGACCCACCAGTTTACCGCGACTCGAGTGTCTCATAGGTTCCCACGCCTCAAGGTTACGGAACGAATTGAACTCGTATCTCGAGGTATCACTGTACCTCGGGGGCATCTATGGCTGCCTGTCTTCATCGGCACCCAGCTGGATGCATGTCGCAGCCTCCCTGGCTTTAGGAATTGACATTGTGACTGAATTCTGGCTGACGGAATGTAGACAGAGATGCGGTACGCCTGTCCTTGCCCGGGCCGTAGAACCTCCTACAGGAAGCCCATACTCTTTTCCTGCCTGCCTTCTAGAAGCAGAGGACCCAGTGGATCATGCTGCAGCCCAGGAGAGAGCAGAGGTGCAGGCGGAGGGAATCTGGATCCCTGCGTGACTACATGGAGCAGAACCCCCAGCCCCACAGGGGCAGCTGGGCTTGGAGTGATTAAGAAATGTCTAGCCGAAACCGGTGTGGCTCAGTGGATAGAGCATCGGTCTGTGGACTGAAAGGTCCCTGGTTCGATTCTGGTCAGGGCATGTACCTTGGCTCCGGGCAAATCCCCAGTAGGGGGCGTGCAAGAGGCAGCTGATTGATGTCTCTCTCTCATCGATGTTTCTAACTTTCTATCCCTCTCTTCCTCTCTGTAAAAAAAATAAAATAAAATAGAATAAAATAAAATATATCTATATATATATATATCTATATAGATATATATATATAGATATATATGAAATGTCTATTGTGCTAAGTCGCTGAGATTTAGGGGGTTATGTGTTATAGCAGCTAACAATGCACAAATTCATTCAGCAGGAAAGCTGAACCATACGCAATCTTTGCTGTTTCACAGCTGGGCCAAGGATGGGCGCTGCTGACCAAAATCCTAATGAGAAACCAACCACCAACAACAAAAAAACAACAAACTCCCCGGATCAAACACTTCCCTTCCAATGGGAGAAGCAGTGGACCCAGATGTGAACTCCGGCTTTGTCATTGGCTAGTTGTGTGGGTTCACAAGGATGCTTCGCCTCTCAGGCTCCACCTCCTCGCCTTTAATAGAGATAACGCATTGAAATGCTGTGGTAGTTGTTTTTTTATGCTTTTTAAGAAGTTTTATTTATTATTAAACTTTTTAATTTTTTTGTTTTACTTTATTTTTACTATTTTTTTCAATTTTTTATTAATGTGTTACATGTATACATATTTTCCCATTACCCCCCCTCCCAGGCAGACCCTAACCCCCCAGTGTCTTGTGTCCATTGGTTGTGCTCATCTGCATTCATACAAGTCCTTCGGTTGATCTCTTATCTATCCCATCTCTCCCTAACCTTCCTGCTGTAGTTTGACAGTCTGATGCTTTACTGCCTCTGTATCTATCCTTTTGTTCATCAGCTTATAATGTTCTTTATTATCCACAACTGAGTGAGATCATGTGGTGTTTCTCCTTCATTGCCTGGTTTATTTCACTAAGCATAAGGCTCTCCAGTTCCATCCAGGTTGCTGCAAATGGTAAGAATTCCTTCTTTTTTATGACAGCATAGTATTCTATTGTGTAGATGTACCATCCTTTTCTGATCCACTCATCTGCTGATGGGCACCTAGGCTGTTTCCAAATTGCAGCTATTGTAAATTGTGCTGCTATGTACATAGGGGTGCATAAATCCTTTCTGATGGGTGTTTCTAGTAAAACACTCAGCATCCGTGGAGATGACATATCTGTTGTTCTCACAATGCAGGCTGCAGAGTCAGGCCCCCCCTGAAACGGGAGTTCTCTTCCTTGTCTTTCTCTGGGAGCTTCTGCACATTATCATTCCCCCTCAGAACCACTGGGCACCGCCTGACCTTAGCCACAAGGCAGCCAGCCATGCCTCTGGCAACTGATGAGGCAGCAGAGGAAAACAGGGCGGGGCTGGGCCGGCCTTCGCTGCTGGGGCAGCTTGACCGCGGCTTGCATTCCGGTGATGGATCGTGTTGGTTCGGAGCCGGGTTTGGCCGCTCCGAGCCATCCATCCGCAGGCCTCACAGTGCGCCGGCTGGCTGGCCTGACCCCAAAGACACCTCAGCAGATCTGCTCCCCAGCTCCAGTGGCGGGCAGCCAGGCGCCTGGTCCCTAGGTCTCAGGCCCGCAGCTGTGACTGACAGGCAGCAGTGAGCTTTGGCTTCTAGAAAAAGAAAGAAAGAAAAAAAAAAACAGCCAGAGCAGCAGCCCTGCTGGCCTGGCTGCTGCGGACACCCCGCAGCCGCGGGACCCACACCGGAGGGTAACACAGCAGGTAATTGATGGCTTCCCCAACTCACTTAGCGAGCTGACTCTGGAGCTGAAGACAGAGGGCTGGTTCCAGCCCTACCCTAGCGGGCCATTTCCTGACAGCTCAGAGCGTTTGGCTTCCTCAGCTGGAAACAGAAGTAATCCCCCTGCAAATGTGGGGGGGGGGGCGCGGGCCTAGGTCAAAGCCCTGGCCGCGCATTGGAACCCCCCCGGGCGCTTTAAAAACTCCTGATGCCCCAGCCACAACCCAGCCCAGTGGCGTCAGAGTTTCCAGAGCTGGGACGGAGGCATCTGGAGTTTTTAAAGCTCCCCCGGTGACTCCACGGTACAGCCAAGGCTGAGGATCACTGGACTGCGGCTTCCCAGCCCCCCGTGATGTCAGACTCTTGGCCCCATTTGACAGAGACGACAATAAACTCCCCGCAGGAAAAAAAAAAATCCTTCGCTTAAAGTCATAGGCTCGGGATGTGAAGAAGCTGGGCTTTGGGCTTTTCAGTCAGTCATGTTTCTCCTTTAACCCTTATGGCTCCATCTTCTTCTTCTCTAAAATGGATACAGCATTAATATACTTCATCGGATGGAAGAACTCCACTTTTTTATTTTTTTTTTTACTTAATATCTCCACACAGCCTGCCAGCACGCCCAGCACTCTGCAGACACTTTACAGATATGAACTTGGCTTAGTTTACTAAAATCACCTTCTGGTGCCCTCTCACGCCCCTGGGCAAGTTGACCTGGAGAACGACTTCACAGAACTGAGCCATTGCCTTTAAAACGTGTGAAATGTGGGACCCAGCAATGTTTTATAAGTCCTGAAGAGGAGCTAATTAAGGGTGCAAGAAAACCTTAAGCACGGGGGTAATGGCAATTTTTAGACTGACCAAATGAAACACTACTGTTCACATATAAGGAATTCATTAAGTACATTAGAGCGCATCAAAAAACTGGATTGGTCTGGCTCCGTTTTAAATGGAACACCCTTCCAGGTTATCTGGCTCTGGCTCTATGGGAGCTGTTTTTTAACTCTGTAACTTGTATCGCTGATCAAAATGTCAAATCTCTCTCGCCGGGAGACATGCAAATTCTGTCCGGTCCTGTTGAGATCCATGACCTCCCTCCCCATCTGTGGAAGAGGCTAGTTCTGCCTCCACTGGCACATCCGTGTCAACCATCTCGATCTATAAATGTGCGTGCTCTTTGGATTTTTTTAACTGGTTATTCCCTCTGCCCGGTTCCCTTCTAGATTAATGAGTGAAGTAAAATATGTAACACGTGTAAAACAAACTAAACATGAACATGCATAAATAAATGGCGTGTGGCACACACATGCAAGGGTGGCCCCACATTCACACCCTGCATAATCCCCTCTCTTGAGTGTGTGCAGAGCCTGTAGCTTCTTCTAACCACTAGCAGAGGGCGGTGATGGTATGGCATTGATGTCACTACTGTGGTTAGATAATAATGGACATGGACATGGGCATGGGCATGGGCATGGGCATAGACATACACATACACATACACATGCACATAGACATGGACATAGACATGGACATACATATACACATAGACATGGACATACACATAGACATACACATACACATGGACATGGACATGCACATGGACATACACATGGACATACACATGGACATGGACATACACATGGACATACACATAGACATACATAGACATACACATAGACATGGACATAAATATGGACATGGACATACACGTGGACATGGACATACATGTGGACATACACAGACATACACATAGACATGGACATACATATGGACATGGACATACACATGGACATGGACATACACCTGTACATGGACATACACATGGACATGGACACAGACACAGACACAAAGATATGATACTTGTCCTGCAAACACATGACAGAGAGACGCTCTTGCTGGCCCACAGAAACAACTGCCACGTTGTGACCTGCTATGCAGAGAGCCACATGGCAGGGAATGGCGAGGCCTCTGGGACCTCAGAGCGGCCTCCAGCGAACAGCCAGGGCGCAGCTGAGCCCTCCATCCACCGCCTCAGGAGCAGGCAGTCCTGCCAACAACCTGAATGAGCTCAGAGGTGGGTTTTGCCCTCGTCAAGCTGACACCACGATCGCAGCCTTGCGATGGCCAGCGCAGAGGCTCGAGCTAAGCCACGCCTGGCCTCTGGACTCATGGAAACTGTACGATAGCAACTGCGTACTGCTTAGAGCCACTGACTGTGTGGCAACTTGTTACACTGAAATAGAAACTATTAGAGGTGCCATAAAAATATTCTTTTATATGAAAGATATTTACAAAACGCTCTGAGAGAGAATCTGGAAACCTAGTAATATAGTAGAACTTGGGATAACTTTTATTTCCTTCTTTTTGATTCTCTATTTTTTTAATTTATCTTTATTGTTGACCATATTACAAATGTCCCTTTTGTTCCCACTGACCCCTTCCAACCTTCCCAGGCCCTCACTACGCTATTGTCTGCGCCAATGGTTATACACATATGCATATACCATGTTTTTCCATGTATAAGATGCTATCTTTTTCTAAAATTGTTAGGCTGAAAATCTGAGGGCTTGATGGGGCACCTCAAGGCACACCTCCCACCCCAGACTGGGCTGGGAGACCTCAGGCCATGCCCCCTCATCCTGGCACTAGGCCAGGGGACCTGAGGCTATGTCCCCTGCCCTGCAGGGCTTGACAAAGATGACACTGGCCGGGTCTGGATCTATCTCAATGGGGTCTAGGTCTCATGTGATTTTGAGGTGCATGTGGTGGGCGGGGACTTGACTCTGGGTCCCATGGTGCGCCCCAGACTCTGACAGGAGGAAGGTTTTCACATACATTTTACTAATTTTCTTTCATCTCTGACACTTCTATTATAGAGAAAGGGCAAATAGCAATATTAAATTATTTTCTTTAATTAATTCTCTTTTAATGTGCATGAATTTCATGTACCAGGCCACTAGTTAAATAAATAACTAACTCCCAATTACTTTTTTCAATTATTGAATACAAATTCCATTATTGCTCCTGGATTTAATTAAGAGAAGAAAACTATCCATCAGGGTCTGTCCAAAAAACATACAGATACAGGGTAATATAGAGCTAACAACACAAACTCTAGTATCACATGATCTGGATTCCAAGCCTGGCCACCCAATTGTTTTATTTTCTGAAGTTATGCAAATTATTTAGCTTCATCTATAAAAATGGAGAATAATATCTACTTTATAGGATAAGAAAATTGTCAATAAGATAGACTGTGTAATTTATTTTTATTTTTATTTTTTTAATATATTTTATTGATTTTTTTTACAGAGAGGAAGGGAGACAGAAAGTTAGAAACATCGATGATGAGAGAGAGACATCGATCAGCCGCCTCCTGCACGTCCCACACTGGGAATGTGCCCGCAGCCAAGATACACGCCCTTGACTGGAATCGAACCTGGGACCCTTCAGTCCGAAGGCGGATGCTCTACCCACTGAGCCACACCGGTTTTGGCTGTAATTTATTTTTAAATGAGCCTGGTATATATTAGGTGTTCAATAAATGTTACTGTTACTACTAGTATGATTATGATTATGACTGAGTATGATTATGAACCAACCTCCCATTGTATGGGTGGCCCATATTTTAGTCATCGTGTCGTTCTTAGGTTCAGTTTTTAAAACAAATGCAACAGCCAAAACTGGTTTGGCTCAGTGGATAGAGCGTTGGCCTGCAGACTGGAAGGTCCCAGGTTCGATTCCGGTCAAGGGTATGTATCCTGGTTGCAGGCACATCTCCAGTAGGGGGGGTGCAGGAGGCAGCTGATCGATGTCTCTCTCATTGATGTTTCCAACTCTCTATCCCTCTCTCTTCTTCTCTGTAAGAAATCAATAAAATATATTTTTTTAAAAAAAACAAATGCAACAGAAAATTGTAAGAATTATAACCTGACAACGCAGAAATTACAAGGACTATCAGATCCCCCCTGAAAGACAGAAAGTGGATGCTAAAGACCCAATTTTCCCACTCCAACGCTAACTGAACACACTTAGCACTATGCTTCTGCCGGCGCGCTCTGGGATGGCTGTGACTGGCCCTTTAAGAGTCTGAGTCAAGCTGGTTTGAGGTTTATTTCATGCTGCAATAAACTGGTTAGTTATGGTGTGAGGTGAGCCAGGTCTAGGTCAAAGCTCTCTCTCCGCATTCCGGAGGCCTCTGGGTCCTGGGTGGGAGATGGAATCGTTCCAGGGCCACCGTGAAGCACAGCTGAAGAGGGCCAGCTGCCCTTGGGATGGTGTCAGCATCCGGGCTCGGTTGGGGCAGCCCGGGCCGAGGCGACCCGACAAACAGGCCGCAGCAGGGGCGGCACCAGCACCGAGGAACCTATAGCCGCCGCGTCTGGTGGCGTGGCCACAGGCACAGGCAAACGGCCAGCCAGACGGGCAGCGGGATCTGGGAGGTCCGACCGAGCTTTTGTTGCCTGGGAAAGCCGAGCATGGGGAGCGGAGCAGCGAGCGGTGGGCAGAGGCCGTGCCAAGCCACTACTGGTGCAAGGCAGCCAAGCTCTTGGTGGTAGGATCAAAGCGAGGAGACGCTAAGGATGGCGTGTCACCCCGGGAGAGATCCGAAGGGATACATCTCCCAGGATGTGGCTCCAGAGCACGCCCAGAGACAGGCAGGGAGTCGCTCCCGGGCTGAGCAGGATGGAAAACGAACTCTTATCGAAATCCTGTCCAGGAAGATTCCTACAGGCTGTTTCCACGGGAGGACCCGTCCCCACGGTCACAGGGAAGAGCTGAGCAGCCACAGGGTGGCATCCATTTTGCTCAAGTCAGGGATCTAGCAGTGCACGAGGCAGGAGTGATACATCCCGGACTCAGAGAAGGGGCAGTGCCAGGCTTTTGTTGTTGTTAGCGCCGCTGCTGCTGTTATTATCGTCCTTTAAAAGAGCCTTCAGCCAAGACCGGTTTGGCTCAGTGGATAGAGCATCAGCCTTCGGACTGAAAGGTCCCAGGTTCGATTCCGGTCAAGGGCATGTACCTTGTTTGTGGGCACATCCCCAGTGGGGAGTGTGCAGGAGGTAGCTGATCGATGTCTCTCTCTCTCTCTTCGATGTTTCTAGCTCTCTATCCCTCTCCCTTCCTCTCTGTAAAAAAATCAATAAAATATATATAAAAAATAAAAGAGCCTTCAGATGTGTTCGTTTTTTAAGAACTCTCCTTTGAAGATTCCAATCCTGAAATGCTGGGATCGATTTTCTAATGAACAACCAGGCAGGTAGAAACAGATTTAGACCAATATTTTCCTGTGCTTATGGGACTGTCCACGATTAAAATCGTTTCCTCCCCTGGAAGGGAGATGTCTAACTTGAAAGGACGGTCTACTTCGGTGCTTTCCTTCTTGCTCTCACGGCCAAGACCACATCCTGGTCATCATCTCCTTAGACTCAGAGCAATGAGAGAAACTTTATACACCTCGCATTTGGCTCCTAAAGTCAGCAATACCAAATTCCTGGTTTGCAGGTTCCAATACCCTAACGTGAAGGTGCCTACATCAGTCAGGGTGAGTAATGCTAGATTCTGTAACAAACAGCCCCCAACGCTCAATGGCTTACCATGATTCAGGTTTATTTCTCGCTTATGCCAAGTCCATTCTGCTGAATGGTTCTCCTCCAAGGAGAAACTCAGAAATGCAGGTTGTGTCTGTTTTGTTTTGCCATCCTGTATATTCAAGGTTTCCCTGATATCATACAGCTGCCAGATGGGACAGTATGGGGGATGCTGTATTTAATACCTCGCCATCTCAGCCAAAAGGTGACACACATCCCTACCACTTCCATCCTATTGGAGAGAATAAGTCGTGTGCAAAGAGAGCTGGGAAAATACAGCCCCTAGCAACAACTTCCACTGTATTCCTAGCAACAACTCTACATTACAAATCTATGGTAGTCAGCCAACCGTCTCTTCCACCACATCCCTTTACCCACTGAATTACTTCCAACCTCTCTCTGTTCTTTTTGTTAATCCTCACCTGAGGATATTTTTTCCATTGCTTTTCAGAGAGAGTGGAAAAAGAGAGGGAGGGAGAGATAGAGGAGACAGAGAGAGAGAAACTTCGATATGAAAGAGACACATCGATTGGTTGCCTCCACAGGTGCTGGTATGGAGCCTGCAACTCAGTATGTGCCCTTGACCAGGAATCAAACCTGCAACCCTTTTGCCCATGGGCCGACGCTCTAACCACTGAGCACACCAGCCAGGGCTACTTCCAACATCATTTAGGATGGCATTCAGGGCCTACCCCAGTTTAGCTCAAATTCAAGTCATGAAAGCTATATTCTAAACAATCAAGATGACTCAGTTTTTCCCCAAATATATCAGTTAGCTTTTGGTACATAGCAAACCATTAAAAAAAATTAATGGCTAAATACAACAACTATTTAATTGGCAATTTGGGTTGAGTTCAGCTGAGAGATTCTTCTGGTCCAGCTGTGCTCACTCATGTGTCTACAGTCAGTTGCTTAAGTTGTTTGGGGGCTTTTGAATCTAGATGGATCCTCAGTTGGGATAGCTTGCCTTTGCTCCACATGGTCTTTTAACCTGGCTTTTTTTAAAAAATATATATTTTATTGAATTTTTCACAGAGAGGAAGGGAGAGAGATAGTCAGAAACATTGATGAGAGAGAGAGACATCGATCAGCTGCCTCCTGCACGCCCCACACTGGGGATGTGCCCACAACCAAGGTACATGCCCTTGACCGGAATCGAACCTGGGACCTTTCAGTCTGCAGACCAATGCTCTATCCACTGAGCTTAACCTGGTTATTAAACATAAAAATGGCTGGCTTATAAGAATGAGAACCTCATTGCACATAGCCACTTGAAACCCCAACTCAGAACTCGCTTTGGCAGCATTTTATTGGACAAAGCAAGTCACAAGGCTAGTTCAGATTCAAGGAGTGGAAAACAAATTTCACGTCTTAATCGGAAGAGCTTCCAAATGACTACACTAGCTACTTGCTGTACATACTCTCCATGTCTTCCTGACAATGTGCCACCTACAATTCCGGTTCAAAGGCCTTCTATTTCACAATGATGTCTGATTTTGTCTAGGTTCTCCCCAAACCAGAGCCTGAGACAAGGACCAGAGTACAGATGCTGAGTGAAGAGGTGAGGAGCGTAAAGCATAGATGGAGGGAAAACCAATGTAGGAGTGCTTTGCTGAGACCACAGCTGTGGGCAATGAGAGATTGGTTCCATAGAAATTTCTGAATAACTGCGGGATGCCTCTCACAATTGTCCATCCTTCAAAGAAGTGGCACCTGCAGACTTGACCCACCAGTGGCCATTTTCATTGGTTGAGGATTACCCTGGAGGGCAGTATCTCCCCCACTCCTTCAGGTTGCTCTTGCAGATGGACCAAGCCATTCCCACTGCATCATGGGAAAGCCTTGAGGCAGAAATAAAACATAAGCAAGCTTGAAGTGGGATGGTGTCAGCATGACCTTGAGCTCGCCTGGATCTACCGGCTACAGCTGTGTCTGAAATCAGAGACCAGGGAATGTTTTACGAGGTACCAAACGTGTTAGGTATAAATTATCTGATGTATTATTGGAGGGCAATTCTCCCTCCACAGGGATTCTGTGCTCCGACGTTGCCGTCATCCTTATGGCACCTGTTACATGCTGTTTTAATTGCATACATTCATACATGCGCACAAACTCCCCTGGTGGACTACAAGGTCCTGGAGGCCTATGGCCACATTGACAGACCTTTTAGAGCCCTAAGTTAGCTCCTCTGGCGAAGACCTATCAGTTGTCTTGGCTGAGTGAGGGAAGAAACTCCTAGATCCAAGGAATTGTAATCTTTCACTCAACTCTTTTCCAAGAAGGAACTATAGGTAGCTACGATGGCAATACTAGAAGTGTCGTCAAAAAGAAAACAAGCAGCCGAGACCAGTTTGGCTCAGTGGATGGAGTGTCGGCCTGCGGACTGAAAGGTCCCAGGTTGGATTCCGGTCAGGGGCATGTACCTTGCTTGCGGGCACATCTCCAGTGTGGGGCGTGCAGGAGGCAGCTGATCGATGTCTCTCTCTCATCGATGTTTCTGACTTGCTATCTATCCCTCTCCCTTCCTCTCTGTAAAAAATCTATAAAATATATTTTTTAAAAAAAGAAAGAAAACAAGCAGAATACCAACACTTCCAAATCTTGAGAAATGTTTAATCTAGTTGTTCTAGAAAACCACACATACACATCATGGCGTCTAAGATGCCCAAAGCAAAAGTAAGCACGTCTAAGGCGGTGCCATGGGAGTGAGCTGAGGGGACAATGGTCATGCAGGGAGGTGTTGCCTTGGTCTGGCTCATACAATGCAGAAGGAGATGATGCAATAAAAACTAGTGGCCATCTTCAGCAAACCGTTCAGTATTTCACAACACCCTTTTGATCGTAAATATGATGCATGCGCCTTATAAAAGAGTTAGAAGATGCCAAAAAGAACAATGAAGAGAGCTGGCACTCCCTCATAATCCTGCCACACCAGCGTAACCACTGAAAACATGTGGGCATAGTTCCTTCTTGCCTTCATCCCGCATATTTATGTTATATGACTGAAGTCACACTGGATATTGACTCCTGGCTCATTTAGCATGAGCGCTATAAGATAGCTGATGGAGTCCAACTTCCTCACTCTATAAATGAGAAATGGCCGAAACCGGTGTGGCTCAGTGGATAGAGCATCGGCCTGCGGACTGAAAGGTCCCAGGTTTGATTCTGGTCAAGGGCATGTACCTGGGTTGTGGGCACATCCTCAGTAGGGGGTGTGCAGGAGGCAGCTGATCGATGTCTCTCTCTCATCAATGTTTCTAACTCTCTATCCCTCTCCATTCCTCTCTGTAAAAAATTAATAAAATATATTTTTAAAAAATCTTTGATAATTACCCTTTAAATAAAGAAATAAAGAAATAAAAGAAATGGAAGGCCCAAAGAAATCAAGAGATATAGGAAGGCCTTAGAGCTGATACCTGAATGGAAGTTTCCCGATCCCAGCCCAGTGTTCTTCCTATGATACGATGCTACCTCTATTTACCTCTTCTTCCTCCCCCACATAATTGTGAACAGACAAGAAATTTAGGTTTGGGACTTTCAATTTCCCAAATCAGTATGTGCCCTTGAAATTGTCTATACACACACACACACACACACACACACACACACACACACACACAGTTTCTGGAAAGAGATCACGGCTGCCAACTGAGCCACTGTGTGACTTAAAGGAGATACCATAAATGAGAAAGTACCCAGCATGCAACAGGGACTCTGGAAGTGTGGCTGGGGCGTACGTGTGGCCGGGGGTTGCAGAGAGAAGCAGAGTAGAAACCCAGCTCTGTTCCCCCCCACCCACCATGTCCTCAGATATAGGCTCACAATGTTCTCTCGCGCATACTGGAATCTAAAATAACAAACTTCTCAGCCAGGAAGGTGGTTCTGCCAGGCCTCCTCTGTCTGGGTGGATTCGTTTGCCCATAAACTTTATGGTCCTTTGCACAGAATGGCTACAAGGGCCGCAGATGTTGCAGGCTCCTGGAAGCAGATGTTCAGGACTGTAAAAATCTCAGAACTTCTACCTCCGCCTTTTAAGTCAACGAGCTAAAACCCAACCTAATATGCGTGGCTCACTCATTATCTTCCCTTATTGCAGAAGGCTGAAGATTAGAGCAGGGAAATAAATTCACTTCCTAGCGAACAGCCCACCGCCGCGAGAGTCGCAGATAGGCCCGATCGCTCTCTGTCTTGACCATTGCGATGATCTTTCTTCTGGGGTTAACGAACACGAAGCCTCTCCATATCAGGGGAGGAATATACCCAAGGACTCGGTGGGGGGCCAAGGAAGCAAGACTTCTGCCACCTCCCTTTCCATAAGCCACTTCCAACCCCCCCACTGCCGTTACCCTCCATGCCAGTGGCGAGAGAAGCAACGCATCATAAAAGAGCTTTGGGATCATGGAAACTCCCGCCTGTGCTGGAATCCAGCGTCGCGTTATAAAAATTATGGATAATAATCAGGAAGGCTTCGAGACAGTTTAGAAATAGAGCCTTAGAAGAAGTCACAGCTAGCCTGCTTCCTGTCTTTCTTTTGGGAAATGCAAGAATATCTGTTTTGCTCACATATATCTCGGTGTCTAAACATGTTGTAGGGAGGGGTCAGGTTACTTGTATGAAGCTATGCATCATTTCTCTAGTCTACAAGAATAAGGACAGGCGCCCAAACCGGTTTGGCTCAGTGGATAGAGCATCAGCCTGCGGACTGAAAGGTCCCAGGTTCGATTCCGGTCAAGGGCATGTACCTTGGTTGCGGGCCCATCCCCAGTAGGGGGCGTGCAAGAGGCGGCTGACCGATGTCTCTCTCTCATCGATGTTTCTAACTCTCTATCCCTCTCCCTTCCTCTCTGTAAAAAATCAATAAAATATATTTTTGAAAAAACACAAAGAATAAGGACAGGACATAAGAATCTCACTGTGAGCAAACAGGTACATAAGCCCCTTCACACAACCTCTCCTCCCTTCATATCACCCCTTTCTCACAAGCTTGGAAGTCAATGCGTGATGTCTCAGCACTAGGCGAGAGCAGTGGTCAGCAAATTGCGGCTCGCGAGCCATGGTTTGCCACTCTGTTGACTAATGAGTTTGCCAACCACTAAGACAGGGGCTTCATCACAAGGAACAACAACAGGCTGACATTATTGGAATTGACAGTCCAGGTCATTGGTTGGCAAACTCATTGGTCAACAGAGCGGCAAACCACGGCTCGCCACCCGCATGTGGCTCGTGAGCCGCAGTTTGCCGACCACTGGGCCAGAGCATTGCAAAAAAGCAGGTTCAAAGTAACTTTCGAAAGTTGAGTCTGTTCAAAAACACACTCTGCCCCTCCCTCAGACAACCAAGGGGTGGGGGTGCAGATTAGTTCACAAGCAGAATCCTCGCCAATGGAAACAGAGTCCCCCCCCCCCTTTGAAACAAACTTGGGGAGAGCCACATCAAAATATTGGGCTTACTTGAAATGACTCAGGGAGAACAAGACTGCCAGGCGCTGAGAACAATAATTTCTAACCAGGAAACAAACAGGCAATTCATGCTGAGTCAATCCTAAGCCACGCAGCTCGGAATCAATCTGGTTCTGTTGGTGGCAGTGGGCAGAGGTCCAAGTTCCGTAGTTTATTCACACTGCTTTGTCCAGCCTCTCACTTCACTGTGCAGGTTGTTTTCCAAGTCTTTACGAAGGCCTCTCTCACGTCCCATGGACACACCAGGCCTGTCTTTGGTGGAGAAAACCAGGGCCGTGCAGGAAGTCTGGTGGTCAAAAGTTGAACAAGTTCCCATCTGATGACTGCTATCTTCTCTGTAAAAATAGTGACAAATTCGCCGAAACCGGTTTGGCTCAGTGGATAGAGCATCGGTCTGTGGACTGAAAGGTCCCAGGTTTGATTCCGGTCAAGGGCATGTACCTACGTTGCAGGCATATCCCCAGTAAGGGGCTTGCAAGAGGCAGCTGATCGATGTCTCTCTCTCATCGATGTTTCTAACTCTATTCTTCTCCCTTCCTCTCTGTAAAAAAATCAATAAAATATATTTTAAAAAATAATGACAAATTTATTTCTTATAAGTTTAATGCAGGTGGTATGGTGATGTGTGTGCGCATGTATATGCGTGCATGTACATGCACGCATGTGCATACACACGCACACACGCATGTGGTGATGGAGGGCAGTTTTAAGGAAAATGGAGAAAGTTTAAAATAGCCCCTGCCCAAAAAAATGGGACAAAGAGAGCTAAGGACAGAGAGAATGATTGTATAACAGTTCTGATGTCCCAGCTAATTTCAGCGATCAAACTTTCTCTGTGCCACTGTCTAATTTTTCCCTATGAGCCTAGGTAAAGATTGAGTCAGTCAGAGATCTAGATGGAACTATTTTTCCCTATGAGTCTGGGTAAAGATTGAATCAGTCAGAGATCTAGATGGAACTATTTTTCCCCGAGTCTGGGTAAAGATTGAATCAGAGATCGAGACTGAACTAGTTTTCCCTATGAATCTAGGTAAAGATTGAATCAGTCAGAGATCGAGATGGAACTATAGGGATCGAGATTGTCAGGTGAGTGCAACTAAAGAACTATGAGGCCATGGAGTTGAGGATATTAAGACAACTACAGCATAAAGGGGGAGCGGGGATAAAGGGGTCTCTATGGGAGTAAGGTTTCTATATTTTCATTGACGTAGGAAAATATTGATTCTAAACAGACTGAAAAGTTAAGTATGTGTTTTCAAATCCCTAAATCAAGTACTAAAAGATAATCCACTGTTTAAAACACACTACAGAACCGACCCAATAAAGAAAATTCTACCACTGCTGCAATAAAAAGACTGATAGACCATCAGAATACTACCACCACTATTATAGCTCTAGGACAGGGGGAGTCAGCAAACTATGGCCCATGGGCCAAATTTTTATAAATCATGTTTTATTGGAAAACAGCCATGTTCATTCATTTGCATGTTATACACTGAGCAGGCAGATTATTATGATCTCTGAACGCATAATAATCTGGCCACTCAGTGATACATACATATTAGAGACCTGGTGCATGAATTTGTGCATGGGTGGGGTCTGGCCAGCCTGGCCAGGGGGAGGGGACATGGGCAGTTGGCCAGCCTGCCTGCTGGTCGAACTCCTGGTTGAGGGGACAATTTGCATATTAGCTTTTTACTATATAGGATCTACACTGAGTGGCCAGATTATGCATTCAGAGGTCATCATAATCTGGCCACTCAGTGTATATGCCTGTTCTCATACTATACGGGCAGAATTGAGGAGTTACAACAGACACCACATGGCTCACAAAGCCGGAGTATTTGCCACCTGGCCTTTTACAGGAAAAGTTTGTGAACTCCTGCTCAAGTACCATACAGCCTCAGCCCAAGCCATATCAACCAAGTGCAAGCCCCACAATCTGCTTCTCAACACCCATAAAGCTATAGCGTTTCACCCGGGACCACTGCACCATGCTGCAGAGAAGCAGAACTCCGTAACTGCCTGGGCCATGAAAAGCAGAGCATCCACCTCATTTCCATTGGGAAAATCTCTCACTGAGGATTCACAAAGGCAAACCCTGGGACACATATGGAAACCAAGCTGTAGGAGAAAACGGGCAATGCATTCTTTAGATTTGCAGGCCCCAGCGGGCTGCGAGGCATGCTAGAGAGGGTGTGGAATGGAACTGAGTCAATCTGTGCTATGCGCCAAACCATCCCCTTACTGGTCACTCCAAATAAGAAATCCACAATCAAACCAAAGGATGGAGACCAGGAAAAGGTTTAAAGAGGAGTATTAGAAAGCTCCTTACTTTTATTATTTTTTCTTTACCGATTAAGGAATTACATATGTGTATTTATCGCTCCATTGTCTCCCACCCCCCTCATGCCCTCACCCCCCTGTGTCTGTGTCCATTGGTTAGGCTTATATGCACGCATACAAGTCCTTTGGTTGATCTCTCCCCCTTACCCCACCTCCCCTACCTTCCCTCTGAGGTTTGACTGTCTGATCAATGCTTCTCTGTCTCAAGATCTGTTTTCCTTTATCAGTTTATGTTGTTCATTATATCCCACAAATGAGTAAGATCATGTGATATTTAACTTTCTCTGACTGGCTTATTTTGCTTAGCATAATGCCCTCCAGTTCCATCCAGGTTGCTGCAAATCATAAGAATTCCTTCTTTTTTACTGCAGCATAGTAGTCCATTGTACCAAGTTTTTTAACCCATTCATCTGCTGATGGGCATTTAGATTGTTTCCAAATCTTAGCTGTGGTGAATTGTGCTGCTATGAACATAGGGGTGCATATATCCTTTCTGATTGGTGTTTCTGGTTTCTTGGGATATATTCCTAGGAGTGGGATCACTGGGTCAAATGGGAGTTCCATTTTTAGTTTTTTGAGGAAACTCCATACTGTTCTCCACAGTGGCTGCACCAGTCTGCACTCCCACCAGCAGTGCACGAGGGTTCCTTTTTCTCCGCATCCTCGCCAGCTTCTGTCGTTTGTTGATTTGTTGATGATAGCCATTCTGACAGGTGTGAGATGGTACTGCATTGTCATTTTGATTTGTAGCTCTCAGATGATTAGTGACTGAGCATGTTTTCATGTGTCTCTTGGCCTTCCTTATGTTCTCTTTCAAAAAGTATCAATTTAGGTCTGTTGCCCACTTATTGATTGGGTTCTTTATCTTTCATTTGTCAAGTTATCTGAGTTCCCTGTAAATGTTGGAGATTAAACCCTTATTGGAGATAACATTGGCAAATATGTTCTCCCATGCAGTAGGCTTTCTTGTTGTTTTGTTAATGGTTTCTTATTTTTAATATATTTTATTGATTTTTTACAGTGAGGAAGGAAGAGGGAAAGAGAATTAGAAACATCAATGAGAGAGAAACATCGATCAGCTGCCTCCTGCACACATCCTACTGGGAATGTGCCTGCAACCTAGGTACATTCCCTGGACTGGAATCGAACCTGGGACCTTTCAGTCTGCAGGTCAACACTCTATCCACTGAGCCAAACCGGTTAGGGCTTAATGGTTTCTTTTTAGAAGCTTTTATTTTGATATAATCCCATTTGTTCATTTTCTCCTTAATTTCCATTCCCCAAGAGATGTATCGCCAAACATATTGCTATAAAGATGTCTGAGATTTTGCTGCCTATAGTTTCTTCTAAGATTCTTATGGTTTCACAATTTACATTCAAGTCTTTTATCCATTTTGAGTATATTGTTGTATATGGTCTAAGTTGCAGTTTTAGTTTTGGGTTTTTTGTTTTGTTTTGTTTTGTTTTTGTTGTTTGTTGCATGTATGGATCCAGTTTTCCCACCACCACTTATTGATGAGACTGTCTCGACTCCATTGAATGCTCTTGCCTCCTTTGTCAAACATTAACTGAGCATAGTGGCTTGAGGCGGTTTCTGGGGTCTATGTTCTATTCCATTGATCTATATATCTGTTCTGGTGCCAGTACCAGGCTGTTTTGATTACAGTGACTTTGACGTTGAATAAAGTGATAGAGGAAGATAGAAACAAGTAAAAGAATATACCATGTTCATGGATTGGTAGAATTAACATCATCAAAATACCTTTACTATCCAAAGCAATATAGATTGAATGCAATCCCTATTGAAATACCAATGGCATATCTCACAGATCTAGAACACATACTCCGAAATTTATATGGAACCACAGAAGATCGCAAATTGCCACAGAAATCCTGAGAAGAATAAAATTGGAGGGTTCCCAATATCGGATATCAAGTTATACTACAAATATGGATTATTTTTATTCTAAAAATAGGCTTCAGAATTACTGTCTAAAAACCCATGCAATTAAAGGTAAGCAATAATATGCCGAAACGGGTTTGGCTCAGTGGGTAGAGCGCTGGTCTGCGGACTGAAAGGTCCCAGGTTCGATCCGGTCAAAGGCATGTACCTTGGTTGTGAGCACATCCCCAGTAGATGGCGTGCAAGAGGCAGCTGATCGATGACTTTCTGATGGATGTTTCTAACTCTCTATCCCTCTCCCTTCCTCTCTGTAAAAAATCAATAAAATATAAAGATAAGCAATAATATATGCAACTGAGTTAAAGCTGGCCTTCTCACCAGTTCTAATGGACAATCAAACAACTTTGGCCACCACTCAGTTTATTATAATCCTAACAGTCTATATTTGTCTATTTGTCACTGTTCAGCAACTTTTCACCCCTAGGGTTTTTGTTTTTGCTATCCCTAGCTTGTTTGTTTTCTAAAGATACACGAGAAGGTAAGAAGTGGGCAAGCTCATTGCAACAAGCTGCAGCTTTACGAGGCACTTATCCTAATGAGAAGGGATGCTAGGCTCAAGGCATAAACACAATGGGTTGACAATGGCATTGACAGAGAACAATTTGCATCAGACATTAACATGGCAATTAAAAATCCACGAAAAACCTAGATACCGAAAATGAAACGGCTGTGGAAATACCAGGTTAGTTACCACCTCTGAGGAGAAAGTGTTGGTAATTGTGATAGATGGTGAGATTTGCTCCGATTCCTCACCTTTGCCTGTATCCACACCCTTTTGCCATGTGGCTTACTTTAGGACAACAGAATATAAGAGGACATGAGAGAGGATATTCATGGCAGAATATAAGAGCTGCCATGAGTGAGCTTGCTTGCTCTTGCTTTCTGCCATCACCATGAGAACGTGCTCAGGGTGACCTGCTAGTAGATGAGAAAAACGTGGAGCAGATCCAAGCTGGCCCACTCATTTAAGCCAAGGCCATCTTGAATCAGCAGTCAGCTAATCCCCAAATATGTGAGTGAGTCAGCCAACACCAGATATACTGCCCAGCTTAACTCACCAACCCACGCGCACAGTTAAATTTATACATAATATTTGAAGCCAATGGGTTTGCAAGTGGTTTGTTACATAGCATTTTGATGGATATAGGTAATGAATACAGTAAGCTTGGAGATTGAGGAATATAAACGTTCTTGGGACAATAAGGCCCAAAATTCACATGGAAATAGATAAATTCAGCGAGTAATCTACATGCTCATAAATATCTTGATAAGTGATGGATTCTAAAATACCCGTATCAGAGGTTTCAAACTGGTGGCCCACCCTCCCCATCCACAGATGTGTTTCTATGGGATGTTGAAAGCATGATTTCTTGTCTTCTTTCAAGTCAGAAAGAATGAGTGAGTCTATATTGGACAGCTTACCTCTAATCATTTAAATTTCTTTCACTACTCTAAATTGGATGTAAAAATCTAAAGCTCAACCTTGGAGTCAGAAAAAGTTGACTCCGTGTATCAGACAGGGTTTAGTGAGAGAAACAGAACTACTAGGAATGGTGTAGAATAGAGATTGCTCATAGAGATTTGACCTTGAGCAATTATGGGCACTGGTAAAGCAGTCTTGTTTGGCTGTTTCTTCTGCATCTGGGACAACTACAACCTGCGAGGAACAAGCTGGAATGCGCATTGGCCTTAACCATCTCCAAGCCTCTGACCTTGACTCATCGATGACCTGCAGAAGTTACTGCTTGCCATGAGTCCACAATGGCACCTGGCCTAGGATGCGGAGAAGCTGAGGGATTTTTCCTGCAATAACTGGAACTGTAAGCCTGGCTGCTGCCATGGAAACAAGGTACACCAGCAGAGGCATGAAAATGTGCACGAGCTGACACGGGGCCTGACCGACACAGACCTTCTGACAGCAAACATGGCTATTACTTAACTTCCACCTTCCACATCTGCACATTTCTCCTGTGGCTAACACTAACTCGAAACACACAGATCATGGAACTCTGGGAAATGTAGTACCAGCTTCCAAATTGGCGCATTACAAGAGCCACCACATCTTAACACTTCTTTGAACAAGTGAAAACTGAGGTGCAAATCGGGAATGCAGCTCTTATATCCTAAGCTTTAAATTTATGGGCAAAAACTAGACAGAGAAGAGACATCCAGTTGCTATATGTCTCAGGAAGCTTTTGACTACATAGTGAGTCAAATTGGCTTAAATGTCGGGAGATTTATTTTATCTCATATAATAAGAAGTTCCGGCAGACCAAGATGTCAGTGTAGGCAAATGCCTATACTCGCCGCCTCCCACAACCACATCACAGTACAACTAAAATACAGAGCAACCATCATCCAGAACTGTCGAAAAGCTGGCTGAATGGAAGTCCTACAACTAGAGAGTAAAGAAGAAAGCACATGGGACTGCTAGGAGGGGCAGAGGCACAGAACAGGTGGGGTCAGCACGCATGTGGGCTGCTTTTTTAACCGGGAGATGGTCTCTCTGGAGGCCACCCAGAAAAGCAACAGGTCCCAGCCCCACACCAGACCGCCAGCGCAGGGTCCCTGAACTGGAAAAGAAGTCCCTGTAACTGTGGGCTGTAAAAAGCAGTGCAGATTGGGGCTCAGTGGCACAAAGGCTGCTAGAGACCCAGCTGCTCCTTCTAAAAGGCTGGCACACACACTGAACATACAAGGTCCCATGTGCTTCCTCTGAGCTCCAGCACCAGGGCGAGGCTCTGGGGAACACAGCCTCATCTGAGGAGGAGCTGGCTTGTCTGGCGTTGGGCAGGAACTTGGGGTGGCTTTCTCCCCGATGAAGGTGCTCGTGGGGATCGCTGTCCTGTTCTGGGGCCTTCCCAGTTGGTCCCAGGGCTGGCTGGCAGCCATTTCTGTTTGCTCTGCCCTGGCGATTCCGGAAGACCCCGCCTCATCCAATGTACAACCTGCAGCAGCTTTGGCATATGAATGGCCTGTCCTTGAAAATCTCAAACAAGCTGCAGCTGGATCAGGGAGCCCCAAACCTATCAATAAGGGGTCCCAGACCCAGCACGAGCACCAGCCTGCCTTGCTTCACAGCTGAGCCTCTTCTAGGCCCTCCCAGCACAGCTAAATGAGCTCATTACAGTACCCAAACAGTACTGTATGACATGTTGAAGGGTACTCTTTAAGAAGAGGAAGAAGAAAAAGAAAAAGATAAAAAATACGAACAACAAAATGGCAACAAATACATACCTGTCAACAATCAAATCTAAAAATAAACAAGAAATCTAATGAACAGAATAAACTGGTGAATATAATAGAATCAGGAGCACAGGAAGGGAGTGGACTGATAATTCTCAGGGGGAAAGGGGTGAGGGGGGTGCAGGGGGAGACTGGACAAAAATCATACACCTATGGATGAGGTCAACGGGAGGGAGGTAAGGGTAGAGGGAGGGGTGGGAGCCGGGTGGAGGGGAGCTATGGAGGAGAAAAAAGAGAAATAAATGTAATAATCTGAATAATAAAGATTTAATTTAAAAAATAATAATAATGTAACGCCCCCCCAAAAAAAATACAAAAAATGAAGCCCAGCCAGTGTTGCTCAGTGGTTGAGTGTCAACTCATGCATCAGGAGCTCACAGTCATGCTAAATGCCCAGATTGTGGGCTTGAACCCCAGTATGGGGCGTGCAGAAGGCAGCCAATCAATGTTTCTCTCTCATTGATGTTTCTCTCTCTCTTTCCCTCTTCCTTCATCTCTCTGAAATCAAGTAAAATATACACTGAGTGGCCAGATTATTCTGACCACCTGACATTTGTAGGCACATTAGCCGTACACTTCATCATATGGGATATGGAAGCCGAAGACCTGTTCGAACACCTTTACTCTCTGCAGTTACCAAGATAACACATCTCCAATTCGCACAGGAACACAAGGATTGGACAGTCGAGCATTGGACAAAAGTCATGTGGTCCGATGAATCACGTTTCCAGTTGCATCATGCAGATGGCGAAAACAGCATGAAAGCATGCACTCCGCATACATGAGTACAACCCTTCATGCTGGTGGGGGCAGTGTTCTGGTTTGGGGCATGTTTTCCTGGCATGATTTGGGCCCTTTAATTGGTGTGGAACAACATCTGAATAGCACCACATACCTAAGTATCCTTGCTGATCAAGTTCATCCTATCATGTTGATGGCATAACCCAATGGAGATGGCTTCTTCCAACAAGACAATGCATCATGCCACGGTGCTCATATTGTGTAGGAGGGGTTTCAAGAACACGAGGGAGACTTGACCTTGCTTAGGTGGCCCCCACAATCACCAGACCACAATCCGATTGAGCATTTGTGGGACCAAGTTAAAAGAGCCATCAGGCAGCTGGTTCCACAGCCATCCAATCTCACAGAACTGGACATGCTATTCATCAGTCCTGGTGTCAGATTCCTCGCATCACCTTTCAACATCTCGTGAAGTCAAGGCCAAGAAGAATCGGCACAGCATTGAAGGCAAAAGGTGGCCCAATGAAGTACTGATGGGGTGATCATAATAATCTGGCACTCAGTATATATATATATTAAATTAAAAACATATTTAAAAATTTTTAAGTGTTAAGCTACACCAGCCATGCTAAAGACATCACTTTTTCTCCCTAAGTTCATCACTAAGCCAACCAGTGTCCAAACTGTTCAGCCTCCCCTGAATCACAGGGCTACCCCTTACCTGAACCAAACTGGGTTCCTATTAGCAAAGAATAACAGCAGAGATGGGAGGGCAATGGCTTTTTATATCCATTCATTCATGTGGCATTTATTTTACATCTGCAACCATATCAAGAGCACCAGATCTGAAAGCTCCACAAATAACATGTAGGGATGAGGAAAGGATTTCTCCCAAAGAAATAAAGTGTGAGCATCCTGTGAGTTCTAGAAGGAAGCTTAAAAATAGACATAACGTGACCAACAAGTTCATAAAAAGATGCTCAGCACCATTAGTCATTAAGGAAATTCAAATCAAAACCACAATAAGGTACCCCTTCACCTCCACTAGGATTTTCCAAAAACAGGGAAAATACGTGTTGGTGAGACTGGGGAGAAATTGAAACCCCCATACACTGTTGGTGGGAAAGTAAATCGGTACAGTTGCTGTAGAAAACAATCTGATAGTTCCTCAAAAGTTTGAATGGAACTATCATCACCCAGCAATTCTATTCCTAGGTATCTAGCCCCTAAAAAATAAACATTTCTTCATACAAAAAAAAACTATACACAAATATTTATATCAGCATTATTGATAATAGCCAAAAAGTCAAAACAACCAAAATGTCCATCGAGAAACCAGATAAACAAATCGCAGTATATACATACACGGAAATTTTATTCGCCCATAAAAAGGAATGAGGTTCTGATACATGGTACCACGTAGATGCACCTTGAAAACATCATGTTAAGTGAAAGGAGCCAGACATAGAAGTTCACACATAATGTGTGATTCAATTTACACAAAATGTCCAGAAGAGACAAATCCATGGACAGAAGGCAGATTAGTGGTTGCCTGGGGCTGGGGGACAGGGGGTAGGGCCTAGCCTCTAGGCAATGATCGCTCAGTTAAACCCCATGGAATTTTCTGAATGGTGGAAAGGTTTTGTAGGCAGATAGAGGCGGTGGTTGTACAATACTGTGAATGCACTACCGCTGAATGGTTCACTTTAAAATGTTTGCTTTCATGTTATTGGAATTTTATTTCCATTTTTGAAAATTAAAAAAAGACAGAGGAGAAAATAGCTTTTTCCACCCTGTTGTTAAGAATAAAGTGGTTGGCCAAAACCGGTTTGGCTCAGTGGATAGAGCGTCGGCCTGCGGACTAGAAGGTCCCAGGTTCGATTCCAGTCAAGGGCCTGTACCTTGGTTTCAGGCACATCCCCAGTAGGGGACGTGCAGGAGGCGACTGATCGATGCCCCTCTCTCATCGATGTTTCTAACTTTTTATCCCTCTCCCTTCCTCTCTGTAAAAAATCAATAAAATATATTTTTTTAAATAAAGAATAAAGTGGTTGGAACTGCTAAAGCAAGTTCAGGAAGAAACAAGTGTGAGGAATAACAACCTTCCAAAGATGGCAGGCCAAAAGATAGAAGGGACCTGGGTTCTGGAAGGATTGTCCAGCCATTTAATGGATCTGCCATAAAATCCCTCTTCCCAGGTCATTTTTGCTTTGTAAGATAATACATTCCCCTATTAAGTGGTCCTACTATGGATATCATGTTCGCCAAATGCTTTTCTTTCCTCTTTTATGTATATTTGGTACCTGGAC
>JAAGEH010000411.1:2924854-3024419 GCA_011751065.1 Lasiurus cinereus | reverse complement strand
GGAGGAAAGCAAATGACTGGACATAGAGTTCAAAACCACATTTATAAGGTTACTCAAGAATCTTCTACAAACCACTGACAAAGTTATTGAGACCTCTGAGAAACTTAGTGAGACCTTCAAGGATCTTAATGAGAATGCCAAAAAAATGGAAAAAGACCAGTCAGAAATTCAGCATGCACTGTCTTAAATAAAGAATAATATACAGAAATCCAACCGTAGACTAGAGGACCCCAAGAATCAAATCAAAGATCTGAAATATGAGGAAGCAAAAAAACACCCTAACAGAAAAACAAAAAGAAAAGAGCCCAAAAGTGTGAAGATAGTGTAAGGAGCCTCTGGGACAACTTCAATCATACCAACATCAGAATTATGGGAGTGCCAGAAGAAGAGAGAGAGCAAGATACTAAAAACCTATTTGAAGAAATAATGACTGAAAACTTTCCCTACCTGATGAAAAAATGGACTTACAAGTCCAGGAAGCGCACAGAACACCAAACAAAAAGAATCTGAAGAGGACCACACCAAGACACATCATAATTAAAATGCCAAGGGCAAAAAGACAAAGAGAGAATCTTGAAATCAGCAAGAGAAAAACAGTTACTTACCTACAAGGCAGTACCCATATGACTGTCAGCTGATTTCTCAACAAAAATTATGCAGACCAGAAGGGAGTGGCAGGAAATATTCAACGTGATGAATAGCAAGAACCTACAACCAAGATTACCCAACCCAGCAAAGCTACCATTCAGAATTGAAGGGCAGATAAAGAGCTTCACAGAGAAGAAAAAGCTAAAGGAGTTCATCACCACCAAATCAGGATTATATGAAATGCTGAAGGATTTTCTTTAAGAGGAAGAAGAATAAAAAGGTAAAGATAAAAATTAGGAACAACAAAGTGATAGCAAATACAAACCTATCAACAAGTGAATCAAAAAATCCGATGAACAGAATAAACTGGTGAATATAATAGAATTAGGGGCATAGAAAGGGAATGGACTAACAATTCTTGGGGAAAAGGAGGAGTGAGAGGTGCAGGAAGAGATTGGACAAAAATCTCACACCTATGGATGAGGCTAGTGGTGGAAGGTAAGGGTCTGGGGGGCGGAAATCAGGTGGAGGGGAGCTATAGGGAGAAAAAAAAGAGGAACATCTGTAATAAACTGAATAAAGATTTATTTTTTAAAAAAGGGGGGCCTTTTATCACCCTGGCTGGTTTTGCTCAGTGGTTGGAGCATTAATCCTCATACCAAAGGGTCACAGGTTCAATTCCTGGTCAAGGTCAAGGGCACATACCTTAGTTGTAGGTTCCCCAGCCCCAATAGTGGTGAGTGCAGGAGGCAAACAATCCGTGTGTGTGTCTCCCCCTCCTCCTCCCTTTCTTCCGCTCTCTGAAAATCAGTGGAAAAAATATCCCTGGGTGAGGATTAAATTAAAAAAAGGGGGGGCGTATCTTTTGGCCTCTCCCTTATCCTTTCCTACCAAACCCCGGGAAATTCCTGGTAGACACCATAATGTTAGAAGTTGAATAAGGATTTTGTATTGGCTTCCTATTGCTGCCATACCAGATTACCAAAATTTTAGTGGTTTTGAAACAATATAAATTATTGACTCAGACTTCTGAAAGTCAGAAATCTGGGTATAGCAGGGCTCAACTGAGTCCTCTGCGTATAGTTTCTCAAAAACAAATTCAAGGTATAAACAAAGCTATATTCATTTCTGGAGACTCTGGGAATGAATCTGCTTTTATGAACATTCAGTTGTTGGCAGAAATCAGTTCCTGTGATCACAGGCCTGAAGTCCCTGTTTCCTTGTTGGCTGTCAGCTGGAAGCTTCTCTCAGCATCTCATGGACACCTGCAGTTCTCATCACATCAGCTCCTCCACCTGCAACGCCTCTCCACATCTTTCTGCCTGCCTTTGCTGCCTATAAGGACTTCTGTGATCACATGGGGCCTGTTGGATAATCTGGGATAATCTCCCCATTTTCAAGTCAGCTGATTAATCACCGTAACTACATCTGGAGAGCCCCTTTTGCTCTGTAACATACTATTTCCACAGTAGTAACACCAAAGGAGTAAGATTATGGGGGCCAAAATTCTGCCTACCACACCTCAGGTGAGCCCCATGATTCCCATGCACCCCTCATGGCCTCCAAGTCCAAATTTTACTAAGTCTCTTTGCAGTATTTAAGCTTTCACTAAGATGATTTAGGATTTTTTAAACTTGTCCTTCATCCCTCTGAGTCATCACCACGTCTTTAATATCCATAGCTCTACCAACAGTCTGTTCAAGACATTCAAAGTTTTCTTCTATCATGCTGCCATGTTCTCAGTAAATTACCACCACAGTTAAACATCTCCTCATCTACATGATAATCCTAGTTTCAAATGTTAGGAGAAAGAATACCCCCACAGAACGATCTTAATCATCTTCCGTGTGGCTTTGGAGCTCAGTCATTACCAAACTCCACAAGAAGGATGTCATTAAACCATCCAGAGGTCACATTTTGGCCAGTTGAAGGAAGGTGATGAGGAAGCAGTTCGGCCAAGCTGTTTGCCTGTCTTTCAATCGGGAGTGGGCTGGTGGGTCTTTGAAATTAGAGGCCCCTGTGGTCTCCTACTTTCCAATGCTGGACATGGTGCCAAAGCCTGACATCAACCAACCAACCTTCAATCTTTAATTTAGCCAACGCGTCTAATGCTCACTAAGCACTCTTCTAAGTGCTTTGTACTTATATTAACATATAGGCATCATTATTGGTAACGTATGGATGAGGGCGTGAGACGTAGAGAAGCAAGTAACTTGCCTAAGATCACATAGCTATATGGAGCCAGGATTTGAATCCAGGTAGTTCTCGTGTTTTTAACCACTAGACTATGTTGCCAGAGTGCCAACCTGTAGGCCACCTCTTCTTATTCATCGTAACAGTGCGGTTAGAAAAGGTCACAACAGGAAATTATTCCCCACCTCCCTCCATCGCCTCTACCTGGGCCATCATAGAAGTAAGAAAGAGTGGTGCTTGGGAAAAGAAGAAAAGGAGACCATAACCAGAGTTAGGGAAGGAGGTAGAAAATAAGGAAGCTGGACATTAATGAGCTGAAAATGTTAAACGTTTAAGCTCTGTTTCTCCATATCTTCTGCCTCACTGCAGCTTGAAGCTGACTTCCAGAGGTGCTGAGAAATTCTAGAAATAGAGAGCAAAGTGAAAGGGGTATTCACAGGGCCCAGAGGCTGAACACACAGTGGGGACCAATAAAAGAAAACTGGATCAAACTGTATTTTTAAATAATTTATTTTATTAATGTGTCCAACAGAGTTGAGAGGAAGTACTTTTTAAACCCTAAATTCACTATCACCAACCACTCTGCCACCAAAGAGAATATTTTCTATTATTGATAAGCTAGAGGCCTGGTGCACAAAATTCGTGCACTGAATGGGGGGAGGTTGTCCCTCAGCCCAGTCTGCACCCTCTCCAATCTGGGAACCCTCGGGGGAATGTCCGACTATTGGTTTAAGCCCAATCCTGGCAGTCAGACATCCCTCTCACAATCCGGGATTGCTGGCTCCCAACTGCTCACCTACCTGCCTGCCTGATTGCCCCTAAATGCTTCTGCCTGCCAGCCTGATCATCCCCTAACCTCTGGTGGACACCTAACTGCTCCCCTGCCAGCCCGATTGCCCCCAACTGCCCTCCTCTGGTGGTCTGGTCATCCCTGACTGCCTTCCCCTGCTGGCCTGATCACCCTCAACTGCCCTCCCCTCCTGGCCATCTTGTGGCAGCCATCTTGTAACCACATGGGGGCAGCCATCTTGTGTGAGGGTGTGATGGTCAATTTGCATATTACCTCTTCATTATATAGGATAGATCTCAACATTGTTTCTTCCCCTTACACAGGCTGGCTAGGAGAGAATGAGAAGACATGAAAATGTTAAAACGTCCATGATTCTTCTACACTGCTACAGATGAGATCGCAAACTGGCAATGTATGGACCCAAGCTGGCTGCCAGGCATGTTTTGTTTGGCCTGCATAAGGTAGCATGCACAGTGGGGTTTTTTCCCCTCAGTGTTTTAAATTGGCAATAGTTCCCCAGTTGCCTAATGGATAAGGCACTGGCCTCCTTAAATTGGCAATAGTTGCTAACCATATAAAAATATTCTTTGGCAAGAATCCTTTGACAGATGTATTGCAAATAAGTTCTACTTGTTCCACAGCTTGCCAAAACTCTTAGTTATGAATTTCGATAAACAGCAGTTCTTAATGAAATCTAATTTATCAATCTTTTCCTTTATGGTAGTGCTTTATATACCCTGTTTAAAAAAACTCCTTATGAAATTCATGAAGATATTATCCAATGCTTTCTTCTAGAAGCTTTATTGTTTTACCTTTCACATTTAGGTCCATGACTCATATTGAATTAATTTTTTGTGCATGGTAGGGATCCAGGTTCATTTTTTCCATGTGGATATCCAATAGTTCCATCACCACTTATTGAAAAGATCATATTTTCCCCCACTGAATTATGATGGCATCTTTATTGTAAATCAAGGGAACCTATAGGTGTGGATGTTTGGTGGCCCTCTGTTCTGTACGCTGAGCTATTCATTTAACATTTATGATGCCACTCTGAAATTACTGTGGCTTTATAGTATGGCTTGAAATTTAGTCATGTAAATCCTCTAATTTTTATCTTCTTCAAGGTTATCTTGACTATTCATTGGGATGAAAACTTAAAATCGGTGCACATAAGTATATATGTCATTTCTTAATGAAAAAGTAATGTCAAAAGGACTTACTGGGGATGAGGGACATGAGACATTGAACCTCTCTCAAGGAATCAGACATCTAGCAACACAAGAGCCTGTATGGCAATAACCCAGAGCTGCCTTTACAGACAGGGTTTATGAGCTCCAATTTGTCACAGTCCCCATGTATCGTTCCCTCTCACTGAGGCAGATGGCCTAGTACCACTTTCCTTTCTTCACTTATTTACATTGGTACTTGGATCCTGGAAGTATCAGAATTAATAGGCTAATTTAGCAGAGCCTTTTGATGTAGCTTTGGCCCTGTGAAAGGATGTTACTGGGTAAACTACATTGCTCTGAATAATTGAGGAAAATGGAGGAAAAAGTGAGGGGCTTCTTTCTCCATATCAATACTATTGATATTTGGGGTGGCATCATTCTTTGTGGTGGATGCTGTCCTATGCACTGTAGGACATTGGGCGGCATCCCTGAACCTCCACCCACTAGATTCTCCTCCAAGTTATGACAACTGAAATGTTTGTAGACATTGCCAAATGGTCCCTGAGAGCAGGGGCGAAATTACACCCCATTGAAAACTCCTGGCCTAGACCTAGAGTAAAAACAGGAAGGGTAAAAAAGAGGTCTACAGGGCGGTATGGGCACTGGGTTACAAATACTGGCAGGATTCCCAAGGTTATCACTTGCCCCTTCCCTTAGCCAGCAGAAGCAGAACCACAGTGCATAGAATACGTGAATAATGTCCCCTCCAGTTGTCCAATGTGGTGGCCCTGGGGATAAACTACAGTGGTACCTCGAGATACGAGTTTAATTCATTCTGTAACCTTGAGGCGTGGGAAACTATGAGACGCTCAAGTCGCGGTAAACTGGTGGGTCGTGTGCAGCCGGCCGATCCTTGTGATTACTCCTATCTCGTTGTTCATATTTCAAAGCAAAAATCGCTCGCTCGAAGGCTTGTATCTCAAAAATCTCGTATATTAGGGCACCCGTAACTCGAGGTACCACTGTATTTACAAGCTCCCTCTTCCTGAGTGTTCTGTGTCTTCTGCCCCTTTCCCATCCCACTCCGTCTTCCATACATAGACACATGAACAACTGCGGTAACTGATGTTGGGGGTGGGGGTGGTAGATGGTCCATTTATCAAACTAATTCCTAGGAAGCATACCAGAGTCAGAAGTGACTAGGATAAACACATCAGTTCTTCCACCATTACCTCTGCCTCTCAGAAAGATTGAGATGCAGGCTCGCGCTGCACATGGGTTGAGGTTCAGGCCAATTTCATTTGCATTTCAAAGGCCCTGCTTCACCATTCTCTGTGTCTGTATTTAATTCCCCGAGCATTATATTTCTTCCCCTTGGCGTTCCTTCAGCCTCGTAGCTTTGATTAAGTATAACACAAGGGTGGAGGTACTGCTCCACACCGAGGATGGGAGTGGTCCACCCCAGGCCCAAGGATAAGGGGTGCGTTTTTGCATTCTCCGTAGAAAATGTTGAAAACACTAAAACTGACTAAAAGTCAGTCTGCTCTTATTATCCCCATTTACCAGCAATTCTAGAATTGTTTAGACATGAGTCGATGATGAAATGCTCCTCTCCTGCCACCCCCCAAAAAAAATTCTCTTGTTCTATATTCTAAACAATTATTGTGGCTCTTGTTGTTTTAAACACATATGTAATTTTTATATTTACAGGGTGGTGCAAAAGTAGGTTTACATTCATGAGTATGCAAAACAAGGGGTTTATCTTTGTATTACTATTTATTATTATACTAGAGGCCCGGTGCATGGATTCGAGCACTGGTGGGGTTCCTTGGCCCAGCCTGCACCCTCTCGCAATTCGGGACCCCTTGAGGGATGTTGGAATGCTGGTTTCAGCCAGATTCCCACAGGCCAGGCTGAAGTACCTCATCAGTGCATGAATCTGTGCACCGGGCCTCTAGTATGAATGTAAGATCTTTGGTTAATCTCTTCCCACTTTCCCCTTTCCCCCTTCCCGCTGAGATTCATCAGTCTGTTCCATGTTTCCATGCCTGTGCATTGAGAATCTGCCCCCTGGTGGTCAGTGCACGTCATAGCTACTGGTCAAACGGTCAAACAGTCACTTAGGCTTTTATATATATATATATATGAATTACACCCCATACTGTAAACCTACTTTTGCCCCACCTATATATCCACTGAGCCAAACCAGCTAGGGATATATATAGATAGATATAGATATAGATATAGATATAGATATAGATAGATATATAAAGCCTAAGCAACTGGCTGGTCAGCCGATGTGACCTGTGCCCTCTTGCCCTCTCACAATCCATGACCCCTTGGGGGATGGTTGGAGACCTGGTTTCTACATGATCCCCACAGACCAGGCCAAGGGACCCCACCAGTGCACAATTCCGTGCACCAGGCCTCTAGTATATTTATAACCTAAGCATAAGCAACACCAGCAAAAGACAAATATTCTCTATATATGTACACATATAAATAGACATTATATGTGTATACACACATATACATACAGTATTTCTACTCTATGTTGCTTTTGCTTATGGTGCTAGAAAATACAGTAAGTCCTTACTTGACATCATCGGTAGATAGTGCCTAAGTGAAACAACATATAATAAAACCCATTTTAACCACAGGCTAATAGATATAAGCAAGAGTTGAGTTCCTGTAGCATCTCAGCAACATTATAATGAAACAATGTTGTCTGAGGACCTGCTTATACTCACAGGTGAATTTTACGATTTCTGTGCCAAATCCAAGAGACTTTTGGGGCAGATAAATGAAGGTATAATCTGGGTTACAATCTTATACTCAAAGATAAAAATCCTCTTTAGTCTGTTTGAAAGAAAAATGCAATGAGGGGAAACCCACTCAGATGCCTGCAAATACTAGTGCCTATACTTCCAGAACACCTCATATTTGAAAAACAACATGGCAGGATCCCTTGAAGTTGGAGTTTGCCATGGAGATGCTACACTGCGAGCATTTTCACCCCCAGCTTGGGGATATCTCAGAATTGTTAAATAATCTCAACTAAAACTTTCTGTTCAAAATGAATTGGGATATTTCCGCTTCATTTCCAAACCCTACACTTTGATAAGCCTCTGTGCCAAAAGAAGAGCACGTACCTCTTGGTCATCTCGAGGCCCCCCTAATATTTCCCCCAAAAAAAGAAAGGAAAAAAAAGAGCTGAGTGTGAAAAACTTACCCAATAGGTCTCAGGCCTATCAGCGTTTAGTCCCTTGTGTTCTGGGCATTGGACCTTTGTCCAAGCACCCGCCAAAAGATGTGTAACCAATCAGAGAGGCTGCGCTCATGTTAGAAACAATAGTTTACCATCTCCCAGGGAAACCTTTTCTTCCTGGGGGGGGATAATTGGGAGAACACAAATCACTCCTTGAAGATGAGTGAAGAGAGTGACTTCATGAATTGGTGCTTAGATCTTGAAAGGGAGCTGTAATCTCAGGGTGTTTCGTGCCTTCTCGTGTAAGGCCTTCCCATCTGGCCTTGTGTACAACTCCTGCCATTTCCCCCCACTCTGCACTCCACATCAACCTATTCTGTTCATGGGAGAATCTTTTGTAGTTCCCTGCATAACCACAAAGAAAAAGGCAAAACCATGACCACCCACTCTGGACTTCAGGTGAGTGAGAAATCAAACTTCACTGTGCCAAGTCATTGAATACTTGGGGCACTTTGATACAGCAGTTAGCTTACCCTAGTACATCCTATCACCTATCTCATGCTGCTTTGAAAATCACTTGTAGGTCTCTGTGAGCTCCTTAAGGGAAGGGATTGTGTCTTGGAGGCCTCATCTCTAGCTCCTATCAGAGCGCCTGGCACACAGTAGGGGCACAGTAAATATCTGTGGAAGGAAGATCAGGAAAGGGAACGACTCATGAATGGACACGCTGGCACAGAAGAAAGTCTGCCTGGGCACATTTTTATCCTTTTCTCTGAATTAGCTGAGACCCTAATGAATCCGTTTTGCCTCTCTGGGCCAGTTTCCCTGACTGTAAAATGAGGTTAGCTAGATCAGTTCAACTCCAGTGAGTGAGCATCAGTGTCACCTGGGGGTCTGTTTACATCAAGATGACCAGGCCCACTCCCAGAGTTCCAGATTCAATTGGGGTGGATTCAAATAATTTGAATTTCTAAGAAATTCCCTGATGATGCTGATACTGCTAATCTGGGAAACACTTGCCTGGGTGATCTCAGATCTCTTTTATCTCTAAAGTGAGTGACCCAGTGATCCTCACCAGTGCTTGGGAAATGCCAGTTCCTGGGGATCTCCAGTGTAAGCTTATGAGCCAAATCATAGATGATTTTCCCAAAGTTAGTCTGGCATTGGGTACCAGATTAGAAATATTCTATGTTAGCCCACCACTGGCATTCACAATACAGAATCAAACCCCCACCTGATAGGATGCTAGTGCCTCCAAAATCATTCCAGTTCTAAATGTGAGAAACTGCTGGGGTATCAGATTATTTGGTGAGAATTTTCAAGCCAATTCCTCCCGATCCCTCCCCTTCACTCCCACTCCCATGGTGGGCATTAGGATGGGACCATTTTTTGAAGGGATTAAGCAGCCGGTGAATGGTTCTCTCTCATTGATGTTTCTCTCTCTCTCTGGACAATAAATATTACTGACAACACCAAGACGCCATAAAAGCCACACTTAGTTATCATATATTTATTTTTAACAGAGCACCCCAGTTTCACATCAGGTACATTTTCCAAACCTGGAGATTCTTAACCTGCTATGTTCTTCACAGACTCTCCAACAAGTGTGAAAAAGGGGGCAGTAAAGGTTAGCTGGAATCTACAAGTCACAATCCAAATACAGGATACTCTATATTAATTTACATTTAAGATCAATAGAGATAATGTTCCCAATGCTTAGCAAGTGAATGCGACCGCGGCTGAGTAAAATAGTAACACAACTTCTTAGCACATACTCATGAAAACACAGAAGGCATAAAATATAGACTTTACTGTTACTTGTTTTACTGTTCAATGTACCTGTCATGAAAAAATATACATTTTTTTACTTTCAAGGTTAAAATAGACCATCGGTTCATTCTCTCTTCTGGTCCATTGCTATGGAAACTAAAGTGTCTCTTCCTAAAGTGGCTCTTCCCGTCCGTGGCTCATTTGAAGTACAGGTATTTGGCCTAAAGAAGAACAGAATGGCAGTGCCAAAGAAAAGGGTACACCCAGTTTCCAGGGTGGGTACAAGTGAATGAAGCCCTCACCCAAGTTGCTTTAAAACAAAACAAAAACAACACAATCCAGTTGATCTAATCATAATACAATGGGTTTATTGTGTCAACCGTTCTATCCCCGGGGCATAGTGGCCCTAGGTTTCCTTATTGTAGTCCCCAAATTCCAATTCATGCCAATGTCCTCTGGTCTTCAGTCATAAACCCGCTTTTTCCAACCTCACGTAGCCATAAATTTAGCTTAGCGTGACATAAAACTCACACCACAGGAAAAATAAACACCCCTCAATTGTGAAAAGCAGACCAAGGCTTCTACAACTTGAACAAGCCATCTCAATGGAAACTGCGCAATGTCTTTTAGAAAAGGTTCCTTTAACAGAGTGGTTCTCAACCTTCCTAAGGCCGCGACCCTTTAAGACAGCTCCTCATGTGGTGGTGACCCCCAACCATAAAATGATTTCCGTTGCTACTTCATCACTGTCATTTTGCTACTGTTATGAACTGTAATGTAAATATCTGATATGCAAGATGTATTTTTTCGTTGTTACAAATGGAACATAATTAAAGCATAGTGATGAATCACAAAAACAATATGTAATTATATATTGTAAAATATTTATTTCTAATTACAAATAAATGAAATTTTGTCTTGAATCGTGGTGTAGCATGGGTAACAGTCTTCCTATGACAACAGTAAACTACATGGCTACACTTTGCTACACCGAGGAGCGGTGTGTTGGTTCCTAAGACCATGGGAAATATGTGTTTTCTGATGGTCTTAGGCGACCCCTGTGAAAGGGTCGTTCGACCCCCAAAGGGGTCGCGACCCGCAGGTTGAGAACTGCTGCTTTAACATCATGTGTGTTAGTCCATGTAGAAAATAATCCCAGAAGCCTGAAAGCAACGATCCACCTAGAATGTCTTGCTCACATTAACAGACTGATGTTTCAAGGGATGCTTGTAAGTCAGCCTCTGAAAGCCTGTTTTTGAGGAGGGTAGCAACTCTTAGAATCTGCTGGTACTGCTTCTGAAGTCTGGCCCTCTATGCCTGCTGTTCTTATGGTTGCTCTCGGGAGGGTCACATAACTCGATGCATTTCTCAACACAAACAAGCAAAGTACGGTGGCTCACAGAGTAAGTCTGGCACGCAAATGTCCATTAACGATTTATCTGTTGGCATTGGTGGGCAGTTCCCCTTAGCCTGTGCCAAAAGAGAAGCAAGGTATGCCAGCTCAGGACTCCAAAAACTCAATGTCTACTTTGTTCCGCACTCAGTCATGGTCCAAAAAAATCACGAGCCGAGACCGGTTTGGCTCAGTGGATAGAGCGTTGGCTTGTGGACTGAAAGGTCCCAGGTTTGATTCTGGTTGGGGGCATGTACCTTGCTTGCGGGCACATCTCCACTGTGAGGCGTGTAGGAGGCGGCTGATCAATGTCTCTCATCGATGTTTCTGACTTTCTATCTCTCTCCCTTCCTCTCTGTAAAAAATCAATAAAATATATATATTTTTAAAAATCACAAGAACACCAATAACTGAAGTGTAAATTCAAGTAATCCTTTGATTAGAGTTTTTAAAATGTACACTTAAAACAGAATAAACCAGTTGGAAAGAGAAACCAAAGTTAGTACTGTTCTATTTAACTAAAAACAAAAAGGCCTCTCAACTGATACTTCGTTTTGTTCACACATTCAGAATTTCCAAGCTACAACCTACTGAGTCCTGCTTGACAATATGGAAAGACCTGATTGCTAAGATATTTGAAAATCTTTTTTTTTATATGTTTAGAATCACATTTCCCTTGGTGATATCTAGCCAAGAGGTGTGATTCTAGTTGGTGTTGAACAAATGTTTTGAGCTCTAAGGTGTGATACTATAATTGAGATTTTCAAACTACTGCTTAGAAGGCATTTGCAAGAGCTTGCCTTAACTGCAGAAAAACACATCCATTCCAGATTACTTTCTTATTGACCTTCTGAATACGCATCTATTATTACTGTGAGTGTGAGATCATTTAAGAAATAGACAATATCATTTAGAAACACACTATAGAATCAAGTCACATGTGAAGAGAAGGATGCTTTATGATAGTTTAGACATTGGTATAAATCAAAGGGAACCTCATGTTTTTGATTACTCACCCTCTGCTGAAATTGAACATTTGCAACCAAGTAACAAAAGATATACTGAGGAAAACTAACTTACTACATATTGAGTTCATTTCTGGTCTATTTAAAAACAAACTCCCATAAGGAATACAGGAATGGAATCCATTCAAAGCAACAGCTCTCAAAAGTTCTGCCAAAAAAAACTCAAGAGTAACTTATTGCATCATGGAAGGTGAGGTGTTCAAAAGAACAAATAGTTAATCATATTCTCTCCCTTCATATTTTTCGCTTCAATCCATGAGAAACATCTAGAACTAATATTCATTAAAACACGTTTTAATATTTTAAGATTAAGTCAATAAAATTCAACAAGGTCAATAGAAGAACCCTTCTGATCTGTTTTTTAATATTGCTAGAGGCTCAAGGAGTTAACTTAGAATCCATAAATCAGGTGGACATCCCAACTCTGCCACTAATTCAATGGATCCTTGGGCTAGGAACTGTGGTCTCTCAGGGCCTTGACCTACCTAAGCAAACAGCAAGAGATGGGTCCTCAGAGGTCAGACATCTTAATTTTCCCATGACAGCAAAATGGGCATAGCTTCCAGCTAAGCTGCCTCCTCTCCCAATCAGGCCCAAAGCCCTTCTCTGATATTAATAAAGCAGTTTAATCTTTCCAATTAAAGCAAATGCCTGCATTGATGACAACACGTGCCTCCCCTCCAGATCTACCTTTTGGTTTTGCTCCATGTCTACTGGATAGGGAGGTGGCAAAAGCAATACGCCATATCCAAGAGACACTAAGGTATCCAGTAGGCCCACCATCAACTCCTCCTGTACTTTCATCCTTGGGACTATGGGACGTCTATGAAGGACCACCGCTTACCAACAAGGTTATTAAATCCCCACGGATGGGGGCAACCTGGCCTTCTGTCCACAGAACTCTGCCCAACAAGCAGGTCTAATTTTGGAGTAGTTTTATAGAAGAGATGTAATAATGATTTCAATAGCTCGGTCTTCCTATAAATCACAGTAAAGGCTCACAGAAACATTATCGGGAGTTATAATTCTAAATTGAAAGTGTAGCCAAAACCGGTGTGGCTCAGTGGATAGTGAGCGTGGGCCTGCGGACTGAAGGGTCCCGGGTTCGATTCCAGTTAAGGGCATGTATCTTCGTTGCGGGCACATTCCCCAGTGGGGGGTGTGCAGGAGGCGGCTGATCGATGTCTCTCATCGATGTTTCTAGCTCTCTCTCCCTTCCTCTCTATAAAATATCAATAAAATATATTTTTTTAAAAAGAAAGTGTACATCCTAAGAAAATAGAAACAAAGAATGAGCACTAGTTAGGGAATAATGTATGTGAGTGTATGTGCATCTATGTGTTTGTGTTTAATCATTTTTTTAAAAATCCACTTCTAAACAACCAATAAACTGAGGTCAGTAAAAGTCCAGTCAAGAAAACTAGCTATAGATATTATTGGTATGTGCATTAATGCAATGTCTATCTTCAAATATTGGTGAGGCTATGCAATTCATGGAGCTTTGATTGTCCGATGCAAGTTTTTCCCTTAATGAAAACCAAACCGAATAAACAAAATCCCAGCCTAATTTGGCTTACTCTGTCACTGGTTGATGGGAGGAAATGTCAATATTTTTCAAAAGTACATCATATAACACCCCTTGGTTTATATATCTGCTTCATGGATCTGAAGTGCTATCTCAAGTGAATGTGTATATGCTGCAAGATTATGGGGTAAAGTACATAGGCTATTCTTTCCTGGGTTTAATGTAACACAAGGCAAACGTGCTCTAAAATGTCCGCAACAAGGACACTGTTGATAAAATTTGCTGCAGTCCCCAGAACTGAGGACAGGGAGAAAGAGGTTAACTTCGCACTGACCCATCCGTGACCTAAGGAAGGATTTAAGCTGATTCTGAACCCTTTCTACAGGGACCAAAACAGTAGCCAAAGGGGAAGGAAAATGGACGAAATAGAGAAAGAGTTGGAGATTTCTGATTTTTAAAATCAAGCCAATTCAAAAACCTTTCATATGCACAGAGCAAAACCAACCATTTGCTTTTCTTTGAGAAAACATCATCTGTTTAAGCCTTATTTCTGTTATTAAGCCATCGGGAAAGCTTGACAATGGAGTAAGGAAACATTAAATAAACTCCTACTTTTCTGAAAGCTGCCGACTCTGTTGAAATCAAAGACCATCTCTCATGCTATAAACCTATCCAAATCACTTCCAAAAGAACCCTAGGCCCACCCCACCCCTCTATTCTAAGAATGGGCAAAGTAGCAAAACGCGTAAGCGACAGCTTTTCTTGCCATCGGTCTCTCAAAGTGATGTTAAAGCTGATGTGCCCTGATCCCTATGAGTGTTGGTCAATTCTCACTTTCAACTTGAGTTGTCAGGTGAAGCAGCAGTTAGAGTTTCTGCAGGATGCTGGCTTCCGCAATTTGAGCTTCCTGTTTTAACTCGCTTACACTGGAGTCAGCTGGACCCTTCTGTGCTACAACAAACCAATCACTTCCCAAGAGTACGCTTCACACAGAACCAAATACTTATCTATCCAGTGTCGGAATTGGCTTCCTTCCATTACTTCTTCACATCCAATATACTCATAATCCAGGTTCCAATAACAAAGACACGAATAATTACCAGAGATTGTTGAATAGTTAGTAATAACTCTTTCCCCTCTTCTGCCCCAGTTTGGATACCTGGGTTCAAACAACGCATGTTTATCCATCCAAACAGTCTCATCGGCCTTTCATATTTGAGGGGTTGTTTCCAAATGCATGCGTTTACAGATATGTTTTCCCATGCAGGATAACAGGAAGAGATCTGGCAACTATTTTAATAGGATCAGGAGAAGCAGTGAAAGCACATTGCTCTTGCCTGAGTTATCTGGGTGGAGGGCCTCGCTGGGCCAAGTTCAATAGATCACTGACAAAACTTCCACTTTACAGAGGTGTAAAGACCGAGAAAGTCTTTGACATTCAGTAGAAAACAATAGTTATGTATTATTTATAGCTAGATAAAATCAAAATGGCACTAGATAAGCAATTTTTGGCATATGGTGGTGGAGGGCACAGTGCCAATATGAATCTGCTGCTTTTTGTTTTGTTTTAGTTTTTGTTTTATACTCATCATGCCAAAGTTAGAATTCCAATGATTCAGGAAACCAACCTACTGTACATGATATACATACAAAAGTAAAACAAGCATCCTAAGGGTACTGGATTATAAGGTCTTGTACAAATCATAAATTCTTTAAATAAATAATGCTCTACATTGTCACCGGCTAGAAAGCTGATTTTTGCTAAGAAGCAACATCTATAACATCTCAAGAAAGTACTGAAGATTGAGAGAGAAATTCCACCGATAGTTACAATTTCAAGTGTGATAATCAGTTAGATATTTCCATCACAGTAAAGCACACAGGTATAAGAGTAAAGGTGACACGGATTCTATTCCACGGCTCACAGCTTTTGACACAGTCAGACATCTATGACAAGTAGTTGGTTTGAAACAGTTAAAGGAAACGATCTTGGCAGAAAAGGTCACCCGCTATTACTTGGATCTTGGGGTCACAACACGGTGACTGGGCGAAGTTGTTCCAATTGGTTTTCCAATGCAATCCGTTCTTGATGAACCTCCTGAGTTACAGAAAGCAGAGAAAAGAGAGAAAAAGCAAAGGGGTCATTTCCTGGGTTCATCCTTAGTTCATGAGATATTAAAGAGGAATATAACCGGACCCATAAAGACTTAAGTACCGTATGACTCAAGGACGGGTGGACTGGAAGGTCTCATGTTTATAGCTGGTGATTAGTCAAAGGAAACGTCACATTTTGGAATCTCTTTTCTCTGAGGCTGATGGAATGGAACTGACGGACAAACACACACACACACCTGCCACAGCCTTACTCTCACCTTCAGTTTTACCAGGATCAGTGACTGGCAGAGTGTGATGTTAAACATTAAAAGGCTGAGTAGGAAGTGAGTAGAAAAACAAAAGTAGACTCCTAATACTGAGAGGTGAAGCCATCATGAACTCAACTGCTATTCACTCTCTTGTTTCTAATCCAAGGCCAGACTTAGTCAGATTGGAGGGATGAAAAAGTACACTCGGATGGCCGTCTACCCAAGTCTCCTCTAGGCTGCTGCATAAAATATGGCTTACGGTGTGGCTTCTGGGTGAAAGGCAGAAAAGAAGATCAGCAATATGCGGTTTGGGCATTCATTTTTCAGCCCTAAAACAGGTTTACTGGCACGGAGAGAGGGAGACACATAAAGGCATTCTTAGCATTTATTCACGCACCCTCCTACCCACCCATCTAACAATCTGAGTTCTATCTACCACTGGCTAGATTCTGCTCTAGGTGTGATCATCCCGGCAAAGAGCAGGACAGATCATACAAGGAAATATTATTCAGCCGCCAATAAGAACAAAATCCTGCCATGTGTAATGCCATGGATAAACCATGCAGCTATTATGCTAAGTGAAATAAATGAGAGGGAGACAAATACTGTATGATCTCACTTCTATGTAGAAGCTAAAAAAGCCAAATTCATAGAAACAGAGAGTAGAATGGTGGTAGCCAGGGGATAAGGGGTGGGATAAATGGGGATTTTTTGGGTAAGAGCACAAGTTTCAGTCATAAGATGAATAAGTTCTGATGATCTAGCGTACAGTATAGTAACTATATTTAACAATGCTGTATTATATACTTGAAAGTTACTGAGAGAGTAAATCCTAAATGCTCTCACCACATAAAAGAAATGGAAATTTGAGGTGATGGATCTGTTAACTAACAATACTGTGATAATCATACTGTAACATATAAGTATATCAAACCAACATGTTGTACACCTTAAAGTCACACAATGTTACACAGCAATTATATCTCAATAAAGCTGAAAAAAATAAGAGAACTACCATATGATCGAGGAATCCCACTTCTGGGTATATATCTAAAGGAACTAAAACCAGTTTCTCAAAGAGATATCCATATTCTCATATTCACTGCAGCTTTATTCACAATAGCCAAGACACAGAATCAGCCTAAATGTCTATTAATGAATGAATGGACACAGAATATATATATATTGGAATATTATTCAGCCTATAAAAAGAAAGAAATCATTATTGGACTTAGTGTGGGGATCACCTCATAAGATATATACTATTAAATGTTGAATCCCTATATTGTACACCTAAAACTAATATAATATTGTATATCAACTATACATACATGTAAAAATAAGTAAATAAAATAAAGGAAATCCTGTCATTTGTGCCACCATGAATGAACCTGGAAGACAGTGTGCTAAAGAAAATAAGCCAGACACACAAGGAAAACACTACATGACCTCACTTGTACAGTATAAGGGATCTAAAATACTCAAACTCATAGAACCAAAGTATAGGATGGGGGTTGCCAGTGGCTGAAGAAAAGGGGAAATTGGGAGGTATTATTCAAAGGGTAAAAAGTTTCAGTTATGTAAGATGAATAATCCCCATGATCTATTTGCTTTTTAAAACCACTTTATGGAGGTATGACTGTCATACAAAAAAAGTTGTAAATATTAAATGTATACAGGGTGATGAGTTTGGAGATATATCTAAAGCAGTGGTTCTCAACCTTCCTAATGCTGCGACCCTTTAAGACAGCTCCTCAAGTGGTGGTGACCCCCAAGCATAAAATTATTTCCGTGGCTACTTCATAACTGTAATTTTGCTACTGTTATGAACTGTAATGTAAATATCTGATATGCAGGATGTATTTTCATTGTTACAAATTGAACATAAGTAAAGCATAGTGATTAATCACAAAAACAATATGTAATTATATATTGTGAAATATTTCTTTCTAATTACAAATAAATGAAATTTTGTCTTGAATCGTGGTATAGCATGGGCAACAGTCTTCCTAGGACAACAGTAAACTACATTGCTACACTTTATTACACCAAGGATTAGTCTGCTGGTTCCTAAGACCATGGGAAATAGGTGTTTTCCAATGGTCTTAGGCAACCGGTGAAAGGGTCATTCGACCCCCAAAGGGTTCGCGACCCACAGGTTGAGAACCGCTGATCTAAAGGAACTAAAATCAGTTTCTCAAAGAGATATCCATACTCCCATGTTCACTGCAGCTTTCTTCACAAATAGCCAAGACACAGAACTGGGAGACCAGATTTCTGTTCTTTAAACCACCCACTTTGTAGTACGCGGATGTGTCGGCCCTGTGAAACTAACACAGGGGAGATTGATAATGAAGGGAGACAGATGATAAAACAGGGGTAATGTCCCTGACAAGGTGAGATGGAGCCATTTCCAAGGTGCCGAGAGAGGGGCTGGATTTTGAGAGTATCAGGATCTCCTTTTCCTCCCCCTCCCTCTCCTTCTCTCTCTCCCCTTCACCCTTCCATCAATTTCCCTCTCTCCCTCCTGCCCTCCCCTTTCTTTTTCCACTTCCTTCCTCTATCTCTAAAATCAATGAAAACATATTGATTTCAATATATTGAAAATATATATCCATGAAACCATCACTACAGTTTATTCCATAAAAATATCTATCACCTCTAAAAGTTTCCTCCCACCTTCTTTATTATTATTATTTTGTGTATGTGATAAGAATATTTAACGTAAGTCCTACCACCCCCTTAGCAAATTTGTAATAAATATATTACAATAAAGCCTTTAGGAAAAAAACATAAGAGTATATCTTCATAATTTAGATATAGGCAAAGTTTCCTTATATAGGAAGAAAGTAATAATTATAAGAGAAAAATGATAAATTAGACAATCAAAATTTAAAACTACTGATCATGAAAAGACACGGTTGAAAAAATGAACAGGTAAAACAAAGGCTGGAAGAAAGCATTCATAAAACAAAGCACTGAAAACTCAATTTTTAAAAGGCCAACAGTTTGAAAGGGCACTTCATAAATATATGAGAGATAAATAATCACATAGAAAAGTGCTCAACGTAAGCATCAAAAGGATGTGAAATTAAAAGGACATCAGCACAGGACTGGCTAAAACTAAAAGAGTGACACACTAAATGCTGATGAGGATGTTGAACAACTGGAACTCTGCGATATTAGTGAAGGTCAATACAAAATGCTCTAGCCACTTGGGGAAAACTCTAGAAGTTCTAATAAAAACTAATCACATATCGTCACCACCTAATCTACAAATCCTAATCCTAGTTACCCCAGAGAAGTGATAATGTATTTGCACATAAAGACTGATTCGAAGTGCAGCTTTATACAAAATACTAGCTCAAAACTGGCAACAGTTCAGGTGTCCATTATCTGAGAATCCATAACCAAATTGTGGCATATTCACTCAATAGAATACTACTTAGCAATAAAAAGCAGATTATTGATAGTATAAATGAACCTCAAAACCAATATTAAGTGAAAGAAGTTTCACCGAAAAGTACCTGTTAAGAGTAGGGTTGGGCCGAAACCAGTTTGGCTCAGTGGATAGAGCGTCAGCCTGCGGAAAGGCCCCAGGTTGGATTCCGGTCAAGGGCATGTACCTTGGTTGCGGGCACATCCCTATTAGGGGGCGTGCAGGAGGCGGCTGATGGATGACTCTCTCTCATGGATGTTTCTAACTCTATCCCTCTCCCTTCCTCTCTGTAAAAAATCAATGAAAATATATTATTAAAAAAAAAAGAGTAGGGTTGGAATTGACCGGGAAGCAGCAAGAGGAAGCTTCCCGGGATGATGGCAGTGTTCTGAGTCTTGATGGGGTTTGGGCTCTATAAGTGTATGCATTTATTAAAAATTCAACAAATGTACCCTCGACATTTGTGTGTTCACTGTATATAAAATTGACATTATAAGAAATGCCTGTAAAAATATTAAACTCTAGTTAATGCTATTGCATGCTGGAATATGCAGGACACATGTACAGATCTCTTCAATTTACTTGAAAATATGTTAAAATAAGATGGACTATAGCTAGACAGAGGAATAGATAAAGGACTGGGTAAGTCATTAAACAAGTATAGGAAATGTTAATGGCACAACTGAAGAGATGGCTATAAAAGTATTTACTGCATAATGCTTTCAACTTTCTTGAGTGCTTGAGAATGTACATAATAAAACATCAAGGCCAGGGGGTTAAGAAAAGAGAAATAAAAAAAAGGAATAAACAACACAGAATGCTAAAGAGGAAGCACCAGTGAAGTAGAAAAAAATGTGCCAGGTTTGATTGCCCAAAAGCCAGTTAGAAGAGTGTCTTCAGAGGAGGGAGTGGCCAATTCTGTAGAATTCCTTGGAAAATTCAAATACAGTGGTACCTCGAGATACGAGTGCCCTAACATACAAGATTTTTGAGATACGAGCCGTCAAGCAAGCGATTTTTGCTTTGAAATACGAGCAACATTTGAGATAGGAGTAACCGCAGGGATCGGCCGGCTGCACACGACCCACCAGTTTACCGCGACTGGAGCGTCTCATAGTTTCCCATGCCTCAAGGTTACTGAACGAATTAAACTCGTATCTCGAAGTACCACTGTATTTCCATGAGGTTATGCTAGATTAGGCTGGGTCCTAATCCAGTTAACAGTGTCCTTATATGAAGAGGACACTGTAAGAAGAGCAATTTGGACAGAGACACCGAGAGAAGGTCTTGTGAGAGTGGAGGCAGAAATTGGAGTGATGCGTCCGCAAGCCAAGGACACCAGGCACTGCCAGCCCCCACCAGAAACTGGGGAGAAGAAGGCAGGGTTCTCCCCCGGAGCCTTCAGAGAGCGAGCTTAGCTGTGATGACACCTTGTTTTCAGACTTTCAGCCTCCAGAACTAGGAAACCAGATTTCTGTTCTTTAAACCACCCACTTTGTAGTACGCGGATGTGTAGGCCCTGTGAAACTAACACAGGGGAGACTGATAATGAAGAGACACAGATGATAAAACAGGGGTAATGTCCTTGACAAGGTGAGATGGAACCATTTACAAGGTGCCAGGAGAGGGGCTGGCCTTTGAGAGTATCGGGACCACCTTCCTCCACTGAAATAAGTATAGCATCGTTCAGGGCAGATCTAAACAAGTGAGCTTTCACCCAGAAGCTTCAGACTATAATCAATGCTTCCAACTGCCCTTGTAATAGATTCCCTGTCCTTTTAACTAACACAATATGCGGCCCACATAGTGAAGTGACTAGTCTTCCTCTAAGTACAGTGGTACCTCGAGATACGAGTGCACTAACATACGAGATTTTTGAGATACGAGCCCAAGCCGTCGAGTGAGCCATTTTTGCTTTGAAATACGAGCAACATTTGAGATAGGAGTCATCGCGCGGATCGGCCGGCTGCACACGACCCACCAGTTTACCGCGACTCGAGAGTCTCATAGTTTCCCACGCCTCAAGGTTACGGAACGAATTAAACTCGTATCTCGAGGTACCACTGTATTCAAAAACCAACCGATGAAACTGAAACACAGCAATGCTCTGCCTTCCAAAAGGAGTCTGAGAACCAAGAAGCAAGTCTTCCCACCAGGAATGGAACTAGATGCTCAGTTAATGGTCGACACAGAAGAAAAGAACTAGGTGAAGAGCCGGGTGATCCAACATCAGAAAGCCCCTTCCTTACCTTGAGTTGCTGCTGGAGTTCACTGTTCAGCCGGGCCAGCACTGCATTTGCCTCTTTATTTTTGCGGATAGCCGTCTGGATAGCCTTCTTCTGTTTGGAAGACTGTCTACAGAAAGTACAAACAGTTCAATGAAATAGGACTTCGAGGTCTGGACCCTTGTCAAGACTCGCTGATTCATGAGAAATGCTAAAGTAACAAGGGGCTCATGTCAGCGGGCTCCACAAATAAAATCATATGTGCACAAGCAGGCAGGCAGACACGCCCCAAAGAAAACAAATCTGTCAGGGTGAGTTATTTACACCTGAAGGAATTTCCATTTTGTAACTTGAAGGAAGGCCGTGTACCGGCCTTTATAAACACTCCGCATTCCATTTATCCCAGGATATTTTAATAAGTATTTCTTCTGGACAAACCATATTAACTGCAATGCCCTTTTGGTGTAAGCAGTGAAGGCATTTAAAAAACCTTCAGTTGGCCCCGGAAGGTAAAAATAGAACATTCTCTTTAGCAAAGATCCTACGTTAATTTATCCAATCTCCATAACTCTCCTTTATTCCTTTATTATGAGGCATGAATGCCTGAGTGTGAGTGAGCATGTGCACCAGCATGTATATCTGTAGCACTTGAGAAATACACAGAAATGTCTCAATACTTGTACCCCCCAATTAAGTCAATGGTAAACTCATTCCATAGGTATAAATAAGGTGACCAGATGTCTCACTGTGTCCATTACAGTCTCTGCTTACACTGCTTGTCCGGCCCTAATTATTCTTAGCACCCCGTTTCTCCCTCAAACTGTCCACAGTTGGGATAAAAAATCAACATGGATGTCTAACCTACAACTTTATATTCCACAGCAACAAATATTATCAGAGCAAAATGGCAATTTAAATTCCCCTAAAAAACATATTTGTAATCACTGGGAGATGGGTTCTAGGCCAGGGAAACTCAACTGATATGTGACCACCACAGCGATCTGATTAATATTCACTGAGAATATTCTCTATGCCAGCCACTCTGCTAATCTGTATAAGACATGCACACTCCTTTCCCCAACGAATTTGAAGATTAATTTTGCATCTATATGTATGCAGAGAAGGGGCTTCAAAATCTACATTTTAAAATATATAGATTGGATTTCTGGTTTCAGGACAAGATGGAAAAGATACGCTTCTCTCTATTCCTTCCAATGAGTACATACAGTTAAAACCCTGGACATAATGTATAAAACAAACATGAGATGACTCCAAAAAGTGGAATGGAGAAGGCTAGGGAGTTCAGTACCCAGGGGAATATTTCACAGTAAATTGTTGTTCATTGGTGTGTCTTGGGAGTTTGTGTTTGTTTTTTGTTGTTGTTTTTGCTTCATAGATCCCAGACTGGATAGTGGAGAAGGTGGAAATCCAGAAACTGACAAAATAAACTGATGGACAAAATAGATGCAGAGACGTAGAGGCATGTAACAGACTGTGGTATCTCAGAGGGAAGGCAGGGGAGGAGGGTGATTGGGAGGAGGTCAACCAAAGACCTTGTGTGCATATATGCATCACACATGGACACAGACAATAGGGGTGAGGGCCTGGGGCAGGGGACGGGGAATGGGGACAGCTAGAAGCCCGTGTGGGGGGAAAGAGGGCATATATAATACTTTCAACAATAAAGATATTTTTTTAAAAACTACAGCTGTCATACTTAACGAAACACCGAATGTGTTCCCTCTAAAGATTAGGAACAAGACAAGATTTCTACTTTCATCACTATTTTCATGATATTAGAAATCCTAGCCAGCACAATAACGTGAGAAGAGGTATTAAGGCACACATCTTGAAAAGAAATAAAATTGTCTCTACTTGCAGATGACATGCTGGTCTCTGTAGAAAATCCCAAGGAATCTACAAAATCTCCTAGAACTAATGAGTGATTTCAGTATGGATAAAAAGGAATTTGCAGGATAGGTTAACATACAAAAATCAAAGTAATTTCAATATGCTAACAGTGAACACTTGCAAATCAAAATCAAAATATGATATGATGGGTGAGAAAGAAGCAATCACGAGAAGAAGAGAAGAGATCAGCAAGAAGAGATCTCGGGAGAAGAGGTAAAAAGAGATCACATGAGAAGTATTGGGGGAGAAGAGGAGATCACGCGAGAAGAGGGTACAAGAAGAGCTCATGAGAAGGGTAAAGCATCACGTGAAACGAGGAGGGTACAGGAGAGAAAAAGAGATCGCCTGAACTAAGAGGAATGTGAGAGAAGAGACGCCATTACAGGATTGGAGGTGAGTGAAAAGAGAGAATGGAGAAAACCCCAAAATAAAGACAAATCATCCAATGTAAAAATGGACAAAGAATCTGAGGGAACATTTCCCCAAATGGACAATAAGCACATGAAAAGATGCTCAACCCCATTAGTCACTAGGAAAAGGCTACCAAAACCACAATTTGTCATCACTTCACCTACACTACAGTGGCTATGATAATAACAACAACACAGATAACAAGTGTTGGCAAGGAAGAGAAGAAATTAGAGCTCTCGTACGTGACTGGCAGGACTGTAAAATGCTGCAGCCACTGTGGAAAGCAGTTTGGCAATTCCTCACACTGTAAAACACAGACTTACCGTAAGTCTCGGAAAATCTCCTCCTAGGTACATGCTCAAGACAAGTGAAAACGTAAGTCCACACAACAACTTATATACAAATAGAACAGCAGCATTCTTTTTTTAAAATATATTTTAAAATATATTGATTTTTCACAGAGAGGAAGGGAGAGGGACAGAAAGTCAGAAACATCGATGAGAGAGAGACATGGATCAGCCGCCTCCTGCACACCCCACACTGGAGATGTGCCCGCAAGCAAGGTACATGCCCCTGACAGGAATCGAACCCGGGACCTTTCAGTCCGAAGGCCGAGGATCTATCCACTGAGCCAAACCAGTCTCAGCAGCATTATTTTTAATAGCTCAAAAGTGGGAACAACGCAAACGGCCATCAACTGATGGATGGATAAAAAAATGTAGTCTATTCCTTACAACGGAACATTATTCGGCAATAAAAAAGAATTGAGTTCTGATTCATGCTACAACATGGATGAGCCTTGCAAACATTATGCTAAATGAAAGAAGCCAGTCACAAAAGACCACACGTTGTATGATTCCATGTACATGAAATGCCCAGAACCGGCAAATCTATGAAGATACAAAGCAGATCAGTGGCTGCCTGAGGTGGGTAGGGAAGGGAAGAACAGAAAGGGACTGCTAATAGACATGGGATTTTTTTTTGGGGGGGGGGTGATGAAAATGTGTGAATATCAGATCATGGTGATGGCTGCACAACTGTGTGAATATACTGCAAACTACTGAATTGTACGCTGAAAATGGTGAATCGTATGCTCTGTGAACTACAGTGGTACCTCGAGATATGAGTGCCCTAACCTACGAGATTTTTGAGATACGAGCCGTCGAGCGAGCGATTTTTGCTTTGAAATACGAGCAACAGCTGAGATAGGAGTCATCGCGCGGATCTGCCGGCTGCACACGACCCACCAGTTTACCGCGACTCGAGTGTCTCATAGTTTCCCACGCCTCAAGGTTACGGAATGAATTAAACTCGGACCTCGAGGTACCACTGTATATCTCTATAAAGCTGTTAAAAACTAAAGACGAGGAAATGAAAAAGATCTCTTGGTGAACTCCACCAACTGCCCTGCCAGTCCATCTTTGGAAGATGTCATAGCCCCCGCTGCCGGACTAGCGTTACCGTGCGGCAGAGATTAAAGTGGGAAGCTGGGGCCAAAACCGGTGTGGCTCAGTGGATAGAGCGTCAGCCTGTGGACTGAGAGGTCCCGGGTTCGATTCCGGTCAAGGGCATGTATCCTGGTTGCGGGCACATCCCCAGTAGAGGGTGTGCAGGAGGCGGCTGATCGATGTCTCTCTCTCATCGATGTTTCTAGCTCTCTAACCTTCTCCCTTCCTCTCTGTAAAAAATCAATAAAGATATATTTCTTTTTTTAAAAAAAAAAAAGTGGGAAGCTGAGGAATGACATGGAAGAAAGGTTGGCCATCTTCATCCCTGACAGAGATCCCTGCCCTCGACTTGGGGGTGGCTGGAAGGTGGTCAAAAGCTCTCAGTGACCCGGAAGGACAAAATGTACCTCCTTTGTGCACTGATGGCACCAGGAGACTGTCCATTTGGAAAAACAAAACCAAAAGCCATCCTCGGAAAGAGTGCTGCACAGACTGAGGCTCTGGCTTCAAAGGAAAGTTCCACCCACAAAACCTGTTGCTTTTCTTTTTCTTTTATTTTATTTTTTATTAATGTGTTACATGTAGACATATCTTCCCATTGCCCCCCCCACTCCCATGCATGTCCTAACCTCCCAGTGTCTTGTGTCCATTGGTTATGCTTATCTGCATGCATACAAGTCCTTCAGTTGATCTCTTATCTCCCCCACCTCTCCCTAACCTTCCCGCTGTAGTTTGACCATCTATGTGATGCTTTACTGTCTTCTTAGTTACAAAAGTAGTCATGGGGATGGAAAGTGGAGCATAGGAAATACAGTCAATAATCTATACAATAAAAACCCAGTGGTCACCGAAACCGGTTTGGCTCAGTGGATAGAGTATCGGCCTGCAGACTGAGGGGTCCCAGGTTTGATTCTGGGCAGGGGCATGTACATTGGTTGTGGGCACATCCCCAGTGTGGGGGCGTGCAGGAGGCGGCTGATAGATGTCTCTCTCATTGATGTTTCTGGTTTTCTGTCCCTCTCCCTTCCTCTCTGTGAAAAATCAATAAAATATATTAAAAAAAAAACAGTGGTCGTGATGCCATCATGACCAAAGACCTATCACCAATGCGGCAAGGCACACATGGGTGGGCGGGGCTGCACGTGTGGCACGGCGCACGCAGGTGGGCAGAGCCATGAGCACAGCAAGGTGTGTGGGTGGTCGGTGCATGCGATTTCGCCCACTAGGCTTTTAGTATTGTAATGACTACATATGGTGCCAGGTGGGCACTGGAAATATCAGGGGAATACTTTGTAAACTAGATGGCTGTCTAACCACGGAAACGAATAGAAAATAATAGTAAAAGTAAACTATAATTGAAAAAATTAAAAGAAAGATAAAAACAACAACACCTGTTGTTTTTCTCTCCGTAACACTGTAAGCAGGAGACAAATCCACAGCTGCAGCTGAGACCTGCAAGGTCCCCAGAGCAATTTCATGACGGATGGTGAGCATTTATGCTAGTGACCAGTCAAGCTCACTGGAAGTCACACGCAGCAGCAGGCTTCTGCTCTCCACACCTTGCTCAATTCCACAAAAGGGAAACTGAGGCAAGTGATAGCTTGTCTTAAAGCCAAAGCCTTCTGGAAAAGGACAGTTTGTCCAGAGCACTGTTCTCTAAGTCTCCCTCCTCCCTCCAATGTCTGTTACAGCTGGTCAGAAAGATATATTGGATGCTATACAGGTGATGATTCTGTGCTTCGATGATCAATAACAGAAACTCCTTCTGAGGATTAAAAGGAGAGGCTGGCCAGGGTGATTCAGTGGTTGAGCGTCAACCTATGAATTAGGAGGTCACATTCAATTTCTGGTCAGGGCTCGATCCCCAGTGTGGGGCGTGCAGGAGGCAGCTGATCAAGGATTCTCTCTCATCATTGCTGTTCCTATCTCTCTCTCCCTTTCCCTTCTTCTCTGAAATCAATCAAAATGTATTTTTAAAAAAGATCATGGGGATGTCATGTATAGATAGGGAAAAGAGTCAATAACATTGTAATAACTATGAAGTGACAGATACATACCACGGCCTTGTCCTCACTGGCCCTTTGCGTCAGGATATGGCCTACAGCTTAGAAGCCTCTTTCTCTGTGACTGGCAAATGGTAATCCCATCACAGACATAAGTAAGGTAGACTGCAGCCATGAAATCACCCCCTTTTAGGGTATGGGTGTCAATGTAAACATCAACATTTACATAGGCATGAAGATTTAAAGGGAAGCCTCCGAACCCACTCTCACTTATCCGTTTTACTTACTTCTGGACTGTGGGGTGCGGTTTCATGGTTGCTACAGACACTGGCCCGCCAGCAGCGGCAGAAGGCTCTTGATTGTCTGTAGCTTGATTTTCTGGTCGTAATTTCCTACGGATGGGCTTTGATGGAGGCTGAGAATATTGTGTGTCCTGTGGATTAAGAACAAAATAAAAACCCCAAAAGTTAAAACATGAATTGCTCCCCTAATCATGCCAATGCCCTATGTCCCTTTAAGCCAACCCAGGGTCAGGCATGTGTTCTACTGAAACTCTGCGTCTAACGATATGGGACTGGTTTGGGGCTAGGTAAAGGCTAAAGGGACATGGGCATCAGATTTCAGGGGCCTTTGTTTCTTTCCTCCTTTTCTCATGCTTGCGGCCTATTATCTTTTTGTCACCCAGAGGGCCACAGGAATCCGATTCCAGGGGTCCACCAACCCTCTTTCTTTCCTATTTTAAATGCCGTGTGCATTTCGCAGCACAGACCCTTTTCTACTGAATAAAATCCGCTCTTGCTCCACTTAGGGCAGCGGTTCTCAACCTGTGGGTTGCGACCCTTTTGGGGGTCGAATGACCCTTTCACAGGGGTCGCCTAAGACTATTGGAAAACACCTATTTCCCGTGGTCTTAGGAACCAACACACCGTTCCTTGGTGTAGCAAAGTGTAGCCATGTAGTTTACTGTTGTCATATGAAGACTGTTACCCATGCTACACCACGATTCAAGACAAAATTTCATTTATTTGTAATTAGAAATAAATATTTCACAATATATAATTACATATTGTTTTTGTGATTAATCACTGTGCTTTAATTATGTTCAATTTGTAACAATGAAAATACATCCTGCAGATATTTACATTATAGATCATAACAGTAGCAAAATTTTACAGTGATGAAGTAGCAACGGAAATAATGTTATGGTTGGGGTCACCACCACATGAGGAGCTGTCTTAAAAGGTCGCGGCCTTAGGAAGGTTGAGAACCACTGACTTAGGGGCTTTTTGGAATATCATTTTGAAGTTTGTAACGGTCTTAGTCACGAGTCCAGAATTCTTCTACCCCCCAAATGCTACATGAAATCAAGCTCCAGAGTCATGGTGTCTTCTGGAAGGACACAGCTGGCCGATTCCTTGAAGGCCCCTGCTTTAGCTGTGTTCCCGAGCCCCGAGCCCACTCTGCTTCATGAGAGAAGGGCCTGAGAAAGGGGGAAGGACAAGAAGAGGGCTGAGAAAAGGAAAGGACACCACCGGGAGTGATGAGTGGCATGTACCGAGCAAATGACGCAGGACTCAGGCACGCACGGGGGCGGGGGTGAAGATGCTGAGATGCACCCAGACAAGGACAGGAAGACTACCACGCCCCCAAAAGGTCCTCCTGGAGGCTTGGCAGGGTGTGGGGGTTCTGCAAAAGGCGTCTGTCCCTCCCCACCTCACCGCTGAAGTCTTCCCAGCAGCAAAGCCGTTGTATGTAGCTGGGAGGTTGAAGAGGAAAGTACAGTGGTACCTTGAGATACGAGTTTAATTCATTCCGTAACCTTGAGGCGTGGGAAACTATGAGACGCTCGAGTCGCGGTAAACTGGTGGGTCATGTGCAGCCGGCCGATCCGCGCGATGACTCCTATCTCAACTGTTGCTCGTATTTCAAAGCAAAAATCGCTCACTCAACGGCTCGTATCTCAAAAATCTCGTATGTTAGGGCACTCGTATCTCGAGGTACCACTGTACAAACTGTCAGGGACATCAAGGTCCAGCCCCGGAGTCCTGAGGACCCATCTTCACAAAGAACCCAGATTCTGGGAAATCTGGGTCGTGACCATTAACATCCGGGCAGGAAACCCTTAAAATGGCAGATGTGCTCTCAGGGACAAAAAGCCCACGCGAGGGCTCACGACGCCACCCCACTGGCACCCCTTTGCTGGCCTTACCTTCTTTGTTGGACTACTCTCTGCGGCTTGCGAGGGGGCTCTGTTCAGCTGGGGGTGGACCTCGGCCTCAGATGCTTGCTCCGACTGCAGCAAAGAGCAGAGAGAAGATAAACATGTCAAGCCATAGCCACCCAGATATATAACGGGGAGCACTTAAGAAAACAGTCGCGATGAGGAAACTGATGTAGACCAAGTTGCAACCATGCACAGTCAAGTCTGCGGATCCTTGAGCAAACCTTCCACAGACCCTGCTCTTCCCTCCAACCCTTCCTTCCGGCATCCTTGCATCTTAGGAAGAGGAATCGTGAGGCTGTCTTCTAGAAGTGGACATATACAGTGGTACCTCGAGATACGAGTGCCCTAACATACGAGAGATTTTTGAGACATGAGCCGTCGAGCGAGCGATTTTTGCTTTGAGATACGAACAACATTTGAGATAGAAGTAATCTCGCGGATCGGCCGGCTGCACACAACCCACTAGTTTACCGAGACTCGAGCGTCTCATAGTTTCCCACGCCTCAAGGTTACAGAACGAATTAAACTCGTATCTCGAGGTACCACTGTATATTGCTAAAAACTAACACTTCACAAGTTCAAACTGAAAATAACAAAGCTTACTGGAAAAATAGGGCTGGGAAAGAAGTTAACATTTTAACCCCGGGCACTAACAAAAACAATAATGATCATTAAAAACGCTGGCATTTTAAAAGAGAGATTACATTCCTAACAAAGAAACGTTCTAGTAGCTATGACTTCTTGCCTTAAATAAGGTAAGGGAGGGTAAGCATGATGGAAGGAGTACACGGGTTTTGGCTGCTAAGTGATACAAGATCGGTGATGGATGCACAAAGATGGGCAAAGACTGCCCAAAGAAAGCTCTTCTAGACAGAGCGGGCACCAAAGAGCCAAGCAGAAGACCCAGGGAGACGGGGTGCCATGTCCCCTCATCCCGCTCGCCCCGGGCTGCTACATTCAGCTGTGCTAGAGCACTTTGTTTTCAGCTCTACTGGCCAGGGATGCGAAAGAGTAACATTGAGGGTGGGGGAGGGGCTTCATGCAAACCAAAGTAACATCCACATCATAGTGACATCAGTCATCTACTTACCCACAAGTAGACCTCACAGCCTAAGAGCCAGCCTTGGTGCCCCCCTTCAGCCCTAACCTGGCCTCTCCTGAATGTGGCTTTCTTCCCGACTACTGAGAAGGCTTGTACCTCAGGACACTGCTGCTCTCCATGTAGCTGATGCTAGTGGCCACTTGCAGTCTTCTCTAGACCAGTCCCTGGCGTCTGATGAACCGTGATCTCCAATAAAATCGTTATCTTTCTTGCCTGCAGACTTCTCTTATTATCCCTCAGTAAGATTTCTCAAGGTCCTGTCATCCGTTACCTGCCCGATTTTCCCTCCCTCTTCATTCTTCCCAAAGTAATCCCATCCGCTCCTTCATCTTCACCACCCGGTCTAGAAACCTGGTTCAGACACAACTCCCACCTGTCCGAGCCCATTCTACAAGTACTCAACGTGCCGAATTTTTAGTTCCAACTGTTTCTTATAGCCTTCTCCTTTCCATTAAGGCTAACTGTATCATTATGACTTAGTATTGTTAGATTCTGAGAAACACAGAACACTTACTATGTGTTACACGTTATTCTAGGTCAGTGGTTCTCAACTTCCTAATGCCGTGACCCTTTAAGACAGCTCCTCATGGGGTGGTGACCCCCAACCATAAAATTATTTCCGTTGCTACTTCATCACTGTCATTTGCTACTGTTATGAACTGTAATGTAAATAGCTGATATGCAGGATGTATTTTCATTGTTACAAATTGAAAATAAGTAAAGCACAGTGATTAATCACAAAAACAATATGTAATTATATATTGTGAAATATTTATTTCTAATGACAAATAAATGAAATTTTGTCTTGAATCGTGCTGTAGCATGGGTAACAGTCTTCATATGACAACAGTAAACTACATTGCTACACTTTGCTACACCGAGGAGCGGTGTGTTGGTTCCTAAGACCATGGGAAATAGGTGTTTTCCAATAGTCTTAGGCGACCCCTGTGAAAGGGTCATTCGACCCCCAAAGGGGTCGCGACCCACAGGTTGAGAACCACTGTTCTAGCTGCTTTGCATGGATTATGTCATTTCATCGCACATCCTAGGAAATAGTTGTTATCCCCATGTTACCAGTGACAAACATTGAGGACAGAGAAGGAACTCACTCAAAATCACACAAATAGAAGGGTCTGCACCCAGGCCTCGGGTCCTAAGGCTGGGCTTGTTGTGACCACTATTTTCTGGGCCAAGAAATACCTATGGAACGACGACTACAGGCAGAGCCTATGCTGGCACTGGCACTAAAGGACGAGGACGCCCCAGAGGAGTGTGCGTGCAAGGAGTTTGAAGTCTGGGGGAAAGGTGGAGAAATGATGGGGTACACACGCTTCAGTGGAAGCATGGAAGTGAGAAAGCTCCAGAAGCACTCACCTTCGGGGGCCGCACAGACTCAAGGGAAGGTGCTATCCCAGCTGAGATCTGAGAGAGAAACAGGGGCAGCCAACCAGAGGGGCACTGCCTGGAATGGTGGGAAATGGGACTCAAACACCCCGGCTATCTGCCTGAGGTACCACAAGAACACCGAGGCCCATCACCAAGAAGGGAACAGCAGGAAATGCAGGGGTGAGGTGGGGGCTCCCTCTGAGGCCTCCTGAGGTTGAATCATGAGGCAAACACCCAAGCAAGCCATGTAGCAGCCTTCACTGGCAGGAGTTTGGGGGATGCAGGCACTCACGCACCTTCCTGGGGGTGCTGACAAATGCCATCTTACTTGAAGATCGGCCAGCCTCCTGTCAGTTTTATGAAGGGCGGAATGAGGGCCCAATAAACCCCCAAATGAAGGGCTCCCCGTGAATTCTACTAAAGAATTACCAGTTGGGCCCAAGGTCCTTTGTTGCCTTCTACCTGGAATCTATTGCTCGGAACACGTATGTTCTGGCCCCCAGCCTATGTGCACAGCCCCCTGCAGGGACCTCGGGTGCACTGCACAGGCCACCAGCCAGGCAGAGGGAAAGGGAGAGACAGAGCAGTCCGTCAATTACTCTGCCTTCCCACTGGTCCGCTCCCTTTTGTCATCAGGCAGACAGAGAAGCTTTCCCCAAGGCCCCCTATCCTAGAGGGATGAATGAAGTCTCCTTCTTGTGAAAATACAGTGGTACCTTGAGATACGAGTGCCCTAACATATGAGATTTTTGAGATACGAGCTATTTTTGCTTTGAAATACGAGCAACATTTGAGATACGAGTAATCGCGCAGATCGGCCGGCTGCACACGACCCACCAGTTTACCACGACTCCAGCGTCTCATAGTTTCCCATGCCTCAAGGTTACAGAACGAATTAAACTCGTATCTCGAGATACCACTGTTAAAAGAAATGACAAATTGGATCCTGTTCTTTTTAATGACGTTCCTGAGTATAACAGAAGTAGTAGCTGTGCTTGTCATTGCCTTCATTTTCTCTTAAGCATCTCCAAAAACGCAGATAACAATGGATTGGATCGGACTGGATTGGAAAGGCTGAGAAAGCAGTGGTGAGATGTGTCTGAAGTTCTTTCATCGTTTACATATATATCTTCCTGAAATGGCATCCAGGAAGATGACTGGTAACCAACAGCTCCTCAGCATTACGTCAGGCTGGATGGAACCAGCAATCTCTCTACAAAGAAACGCAAGACCTCCTCACCCTTTTCTCCCGCTCCATGACTGATTCTAAATGGCCCATCTGTTGAGCATGCAAAGGAGTGAGTCTCCTGAGGAAGCAGGAAAGTCCTGGAAAGGCGGAGCCTCACCAAAGCCAGAAGTTATCCCGGGAAAAGAGATGGGGAAAGAAAACTAGCCTTGTTTTTTGTAGTTGTTTTTCTTGGGGGGGGGGGGGAACTAAAGACTAGATTTAGACATGCAAAAGCCTTTCTTCCCGATAAACTATTTCACTTTCTTTCACGAAACATAGTAGGGTGTTTACATTAGACTTAGCAGCCGGAAAGCAGAACCAACCAGGGAGATTGCTCTGCTTTTCTTCAGCCTTTTTTTTTTTAATACATTTTATTGATTTTTTACAGAGAGGAAGTGAGAGATAGAAAGTCAGAAACATCGATGAGAGAGAGACATCGATCAGCCGCCTCCTGCACGCCCCACAGTGGAGATGTGCCCGCAAGCAAGGCACATGCCCCCGACCGGAATCGAACCCGGGACGTTTCAGTCCGCAAGCCGACGCTCTATCCACTGAGCCAAACCGGTCTCGGCCTTCAGCCTTTTCTAACTTAACAATTTGGGGGAAATGATAACCTATGAAAGCAGGGTGTCTCTGTGGCTCCCTCTTTCTTCCGTGTATTAAAGAAAGGGGCAACGACTCTGCTATCAACATGGACAGTATGCCCTTGTCCAAAAGTCTAAGGTGTCTGCACTGAAATACAACGCTTCCGTCCTGGGAAAGAAACAAATGTCCAGATTAAAATAATATTGCAAATGGTAGTCTTCCCTCCTGACCCCTATGTAACAGTATGCACCCAGCCAGGATGTGCGACCCAGAAAAAAATGTACTTTTAGTTCAGAGCTCATTGAAATTTGAGCTGAGTTCCGATTAAAAATATCGCATGTTGATATTAATGTTCCCCTACCCACAAAGGAGAAGTGTATTGAATTCTAGTTTTGTAATGAGAAGCCTGAATGGGTCACACGGATGTTGAGGCGCTGCCTCAGGATCTGGAGACTTGTTCTGGGCTTTTCCCTGTCCCCTGGCTGATGGGACAACATGGCAGAAGGTCTTACACTGGCCTCGGGCATTTCCCTGCAAATGATTACTGAGGTGCTGCAGGCAGTCTGAGCATCTTCAGCTGTTTCCCTCAGTTCTTCCAGCATCTTAACTTGCAGAAAGTACCACCTTCCTCGAATGAAACCTCCCAGTGTGAAATACAGTGGTACCTCGAGATACGAGTTTAATTCGTTCCATAACCTTGAAGCTCAGTGAGGAAAACAGAATCCATACTAGGTACAGTGGTACCTCGAGATACAAGTGCCCTAACATACGAGATTTTTGAGATACGAGCCGTCGAACGAGCGATTTTTTGCTTTGAAATACGAGCAACAGTTGAGATAGGAGTCATCTCGCGGATCGGCCAGCTGCACACGACCCACCAGTTTACCGTGACTCGAGCGTCTCATCGTTTCCCACGCCTCAAGGTTATGGAACGAATTAAACTCGCATCTCGAATGGGTTGCTTCCAATCCGTTGGCCTGCATGGCCCTCAGAATAAGTTCAAATCCCCCATTCTAGAGGAAGGGAACTCGATTAGAAGGCAAAAGAAGAAAACAAGGTAAGAGATGATGGTCCTTTGAACCAGTCTGGTGGGAGCGGGGATGGGCCGATTGGAGAGCTATTTAGATTGGAGACTGTATGCATCCTTGGTGATTGGCGTAATGTGCCAGGGGAAAGAACAATGACAGGAAGAATCCAGGCCCTTACCTTAGACAATGGGTAAATGGTTGAGAGCGAAAATGACTTAAAGCAATAGGGAAGCAATGTGGCAGCATCCTAACTGGAAACTTCAAGCAAATTCATCACAAAGCAGTGCTAGGCCAGCGCCGGCTCCATAAATTGCCTGGAGCTGGGACTGGCAAACTTTTCCGATAAAGAGACAGAGATGAAATATTTCCCCTTGTCCGGGCCATTCAATCTCTGGGTCTCCAGGTCTCCATTGCAATTTTGCAATCCTGCCCTTGAGTGCTAAGCAGCGCCGGCCATGCAATGAATGGGCGGGGCTGTGCTCCCACCAACGAACCTCATTTACAAAAGCAGATGGTGGGGTAGATGGGCCTGTGGTTCACAGTTTGCCAGCCCCTGGCCTGGAGAAAAAGCGTTACAAATAAGCTTACGGTAACACACACACACACACACACACACACACACACACACACACACAGTCTGTCTCCCTCTTAGAAAGTCATAAGGCACCCAGCCCATCACGGCTCTGAAATCCTGTGCGGTGAAGGAAGCCACTGACTTTGCTTAGCCCAGCGGTTCCCACATTTATCTGCAGTCCGCTCCTTCTTCTCATGCACCTTCTGTTAACACCCGGCAGAATCATGTTCTGTGGGCTGCATTTGGGGAAACTGGACCACAGGCTGGGTTTGAGAGGAACAAAGGAAAAATACTCCATTTTATTCGAATGCCAAATGACACGTTCCACACCCAGCCCTTCGAGAGGAGCCTTCTCCACAGGGCTTGGCAGATCCAACGCCAGGCGCCCCTGCTGGGCACCCCTCCCGCTCTCGCCTGGGCCAGGAGTGAGGCAGGGTGACCATGGGATTGCTGCCTCCTTCCTCCCATCCTCCTCTCCCTCCCTGCCTCCCTCCCTCCCTCCTTCTCTGCATTAGCAGCTGCTGCTCCTGCTGCCAGCTATTCCGCATGAATTTATTTACTGGGCTCTTTCAAAACCTTCTGGACACCAACAATAAAAATTATTCATGATCATAGTTAAAGCGCATGAACACAACCCTGATAAATGATGGCTTTTTTTAGCAGCTTAAAAACAAAACGCCTCAGATCCAGTTCCACCCAGGCAGGCCGCTGTTCCCAAGGTCCCAGAGCGCCCGTCTGAGTCCAGGTGCTCATCACACCTCCTGCCGGAGCCACTGCAAAACATCAGGGGTCTTTTTCCTTCCTTCAGCCACCCCCCCCCATCCAATCCGCCCTGCACACCACGGAGGCACTCCTCTGTAACGCACCTTCGCATCCAAACGCATCTCCTCCAAGACCCTCAACATCCAAACGCATCTCCTCCAAGACCCTCAACATCCAAACGCATCTCCTCCAAGACCCTCAATGGATCCCTAAGGCTTATGACCCACCATGCAGTCCCTCAGCCAATGAAAGCCCTTCCATCAGCTGGCTCCGATTTATCCGCAGCACAAGTGTGTTAGCTCCCCAGATGGAACCGGCTCCAGGCACATTTTTACCTTAATCTTCAACCGCCACAGAAGTTCCTTCCCAATTCCATTCCATGTGTTCTAGACCCGCGGTCGGCAAACCGCGGCCCGCGAGCCACAGGCGGCTCTTTGGCCCCTGGAGTGTGGCTCTTCCACAAAATCCCACGGCCTGGGCGAGTCTATGTTGAAGAAGTGGCGTTTGAAGAAGATTAAGTTTAAAAAAAATGTGGCTCTCCAAAGAAATGTCCGTCGTTGTCCTGTTGATATTTGGCTCTGTGGACGAATGAGTTTGCCGACCACTGGTCTAGAGTCTAGACCATTTAGCCCAATGGATCCCAAATACAGCTGCACAGGAGAATTATCTAGGAAATGTTTATAAGTTATAGACTCTTAGATACTACCCCAGACTGCCCTAATTATAAACTCCTGAGGGTGGAGCATTAGAGACTTCTATTTTAAAAGCTCCCTGGGTGATTTTTTTAAAAAATATATGTTATTGATTTTTCACAGAGAGGAAGGAAGAGGGATAGAGAGTCAGAAACATTGATGAGAGAGAGACATTGATCAGCCGCCTCCTGCACACCCCCTACTGAGGATGTGCCCGCAACCAACGTACATGCCCTTGACCGGAATCGAACTTGGGACCTTTCAGTTCGTAGGCCGACGCTCTATCCACTGAATCAAACTGGTTTCGGCTCCCTGGGTGATTTTTATGAAGCCAGCCCAGATCAACTGGGGGCCAGGGATGGTCCAAACTCTTCATTTAAGAGAGGAGAAAACTGCCGAAACCGGTTTGGCTCAGTGGATAGAGCGTCAGCCTGTGGACTGAAGGGTCCCAGGTTCGATTCCGGTCAAGGGCATGTATCCTGGTTATGGGCACATCCCCAGTAGGGGGCGTGCAGGAGGCGGCTGATCGATGTCTCTCTCTCATCGATGTTTCTAACTCTCTATCCCTCTCCCTTCCTCTCTGTAAAAAATCAATAAAATATATTTTTTTAAAGAGAGAGAGAGAGAGAGAGAGAGAGAGAGAGAGAGAGAGAGAAAGAAAACCAGGTATCCAAGGTCCTAGTCTGGGAAGGGCTATGAGTACTCCAGCAAAAACTAACTAGGATTCTCAATGGTTTTCTTGCCTATTGGCCATGGAGGGAATAGAAGGTGTGTGCCATACTATTCCCTAAGTAAGTCATTGAAGCTAAGCCAAATCTTCAGCAATAAGACTTGTGTAAAAGTCAAATCTGCAGCTAAGAATCAAATCTCATTAAAAAAATAAGTAGTCTAGTCGCTAAACTAATTGCTAAGGTGTATATAATGGGTGAATTCTTAAAAATTCATAATGTTGATGCAAATGACAGATTAGAAAAAGAAACTCAAACTGCATCTATCACCCCAGAATCCAGGCGGATCCTGGGCCGGGAATCACAAAGGCAGGGGCTAAATTCTAGGCAGAGGAGCAGCCAATCCCGCTCCAGCCTCTAGGGCAGTGGTTCTCACCCTTCCTAAGGCTGCAACCCTTTAACACAGTTCTTCATGTTGTGGTGATCCCCAACCATAAAATTACTTTTGTCGCTGCTTCATCACTGTAATTTGCTACTGTTATGAATCTTAATGTAAATCTCTGTGTTTTCTGATGGTCTTAGGAGACCCTGCTAGCTGTTGGCGACCCACAGGTTGAGAACCACTGCTCTAGGGGGTCTCTAGTATCTTACTGGTCTTCTACCTTTCACCGAACCCCCATTTCTGCCAGGTGAGGGCACACTAGAAAGCCATGTGGTCAAGCACAGGCACAGAAGAGGCAACACCAATGGCCAGCATCACACTGCCCACAGCAAAACCCATCATCCCCAAACCAGTCTCCATAGGGAATCCTTAGGCCTGATTCTCTGTAAGAACAACTACCATAACCCATGTCCAAGGTCCCCTGTGAGAGAGAGAAATAGAGCTGAAGTCTAAGCAGCTAGAGGGTAGGATCTATGTCTTGTTTCATGATCGATCTGCTGGTGCCTAAGCTGAGTACCAGCAACTAGCAGGCCTTCTGAGCAGTGTGAGCAATGAGCTGGTCATGGACCCAACCCTGTTTCATGCTCCAGGGGACACGTCAAATTCATTGCACAGGAACTGGAACCCTGGAGCAGAGCCTCGAAATCAGACCCAAGCTTTGCACTTGCTGGGCGTATAACCTCGGCATGTGCTTCACCTCTATGAGCCCAAATTTCATTGTCTGAGGAAGGGTATAATCCACCTCAACCCCTGGCATCATGAAGAGTAAGTGAAAGATATGTCTGCATGCGAAGAGCAGTTATATGGTATCTGCGCAATAACGACAGCTACTATCATAGTCAGAAATAAAAGTCCAACTGGTGTCATCACTCTCCATGGCCAGGAGTTCGTCCAAACCAGTGGTTCTCAACCTTCCTAAGGCCGCGACCCTTTAAGACAGCTCCTCATGTGGTGGTGACCCCCAACCACAAAATTATTTCAGTTGCTACTTCATCACTGTCATTTTGCTACTGTTATGAATCGTAATGTAAATATCTGATAGGCACGATGTATTTTCATCGTTACAAATTGAACATAATGAAAGCATAGTGATGAATCACAAAAACAATATGTAATTATATATTGTGAAATATTTCTTTCTAATGACAAATAAATGAAATTTTGTCTTGAATCGTGGTGTAGCATGGGCAACAGTCTTCATATGACAACAGTAAACTACATTGCTACACTTTGCTACACCGAGGAGCGGTGTATTGGTTCCTAAGACCATGGGAAATAGGTGTTTTCTGATGGTCTTAGGCGACCCCTGTGAAAGGGTTGTTCGACCCCCAGGTTGAGAACTGCTGGTTCACACCAACCTCCAGCTTGGGGACCTCCTTTTCCCAGTGGTCGTAGAGGCAGTGAGCTGTTCCAGGACCCATTCCTCCAGGCTGAGGCGCTTCCGTAACTCCTTGTGGTCGTACTTGACAGTGACCTTCCCGTGGCACCTCCCTGGGCCATCTCATCACCCGCAAGACCTCCCTGCAGCACCAAGAGGGCGCTCTGAAAATAGAGACGGGACCTGGACCGCCACCTCCAGGCCAACACGGCGCCCTCCCCCACCCCCCTCGGGGCCTCGGCTGGGGTTAGCTGGTGGGCTGACCCCACAGGACTCCATGGTGAGGGCGGGGGCGCCTGGGGGCAGCTCAGGGTCAAGGAGCTGCTGGTTGACTGTCACAAAGCCACTGAGCCTTCCTCTCTGGCCTGCCGGACAAGATCGGGGCAAGCAGAAGCTGAGCACGCCCCAGAAGAAGGAAGAGTCCTCCACCCAGGTGAGCGGTGGCTCCACAGGACAATGGGTGCCCCTGACCTTCGAGCAACAGAGTACCAAGGGCCCTGCGGCCAGGCCTGGTGCCATGAACAGGGTTCCCTGTGCCCTTCACTTAGGGGCCTCTTGCCTGCGCCTTGTTTTCCATTTGGGGGTTTTTTTACTATTAAACTGATGGGACTGATTCTGTTTTTATATTGACTCTGTGACACAGGCCCTTTAATAAAGCTCAGATATGCCTTTGGTGCAAAAAAAAAAATTACAATTGGTTTCCCAGACACAGGATCTGCTACTGAAAGAAGCAGCCTATTCAACATAAGGGGCTTTCCCCCTCTTGCCAAAAGATTAGAACCTAAACTGAGAAAATGCTGACTCCAGTTGAGATTATAAACACACCTACGATCGCAGGTTGTCCACAGTCCACATGTGTGGTACTGGAAGTTACTGCTAGCAGTGTAAGAGGAAGAACTTTTTCAGAATAAATGCCCTTTCACATTTCATCCTGGCTTGTCCAGCACCAACGTCTCGGGCAGTTGCCACTGGATGTCTCTGGTGGCCCGTACGACCGGCCAGTCCAATACCGGAGACAAGCAGGACAGGGACGGAGGAGCTCAGTGACAATTATGATGGACATAACAATCAGTAACTATAACAGGCGGCTAGTCCCTGGGTACAGCACTGACACATCACACTCCCTTGGGGATTCCTGGAACCACTGGCTTATGGACAACATCCATGAAACAGACTTACTGTTACAACTACAGTGGTACCTCGAGATACGAGTGCCCTAACATACAAGATCTTTGAGATACGAGCCGTCGAGCGAGCGATTTTTGCTTTGAAATACGAGCAACATTTGAGATAGGAGTAATCGTGCGGATCGGCCGGCTGCACACGACCCACCAGTTTACCGCGACCCGAGCGTCTCCTAGTTTCCCACGCCTCGAGGTCACGGAACGAATTAAACTCGTATCTCGAGGTACCACTGTTTGTAACAAATGTTGCTCGTATTTCAAAGCAAAAATCGCTTGCTCGACAGCTCGTATCTCAAAAAAACTCGTATGTTAGGGCACTCGTATCTCGAGGTACCACTGTATTTTGCCCTAAAAGACAAATAGTTCTTCCAGTTCTGATTTCTAGTAATAGAACAGAGACTCTCTTCTCATCACACACTCAAAGCCATATTATCATGCCACCTGCAGAGCCAACAACATGGACCTCACAGAAATGGTGATCTGTGGTAGGATTCTCTTGCGACTCATGTTCCCTGTTGGCTAAGGCTAAAGAAGGATGCTACTTGCATGCCTCTTACCACACCAAGCAGACCCTTGCTAAACCCGGCACTCGCCGCCATCACAATTCAAAGGCATCTGGTGATGAGGCCTGTAGAAGTCCTTTTTTCTTAAGCCAGATGCTAGACACATATAGCAACAATACCTAAAGTATATAAAAATTTCAAAGCGCTCCCAAGTCCTGGCCCACCCAATATTTTCCCACACTTATAATTTGGAACCCACTTCTGGGTTTCATTGCTCTATATTGGTGATGAAATGTGTGAATAATATATTTTCTGACCGCTGGTAGCTCATATTTAGACCAGGAGAGATGTCCCCTTTTGGCCTGACACAGCCTTTCCTGCATAAGCTATTCCCATCAGAAGAAGGTGGCTTTTTAAAAATCTAATTGGAAATAGCTGCTTAGAGAGACCTATAAAATTATGTGGGAGTTAGGACCCAGCTAACATGAATTCAGTACTGATGAGGATGTGGGAATGAAATGAGAACACTGTTGATGGAGTATAAACCGCTACAAACACTTTATAAAACTGTCTGGCAGGCTCTGGCCGGTTTGGCTCAGTGGATAGAGCATCAGCCTGCAGACCAAAGGGCCTCGGGTTCTATTCCGGTCAAGGGCAGGTACCTTGGTTGCAGGCTCCTCCCCAGAACCAGGCCCTGGTCAGGGCTCTTGCAGGAGGCAACCAATCGATGTGTTTCTCTCACATCAATGTTTCTCTCCATCTTTCCCTCTCTCTCCCATTCTCTCTAAAAATCAATGGAAAATTATCCTCGGGTGAGGATTAACAACAACAACCAAAAAATAAATAAAGGTGATTAAATGTTTTTTTGAAAAAACTGTCTGGCAGTATCCACTAAAGCTGAATAGATGCTTACCCTATGACTTAGAAATTATACTCCTAGGTATATATCCAAGAGAGATGAAAACTTGCACATGAATATTCATAGCACCATTATTTATAGTTGCCAAAATGTGAAAACTACTCAAATGTCGACCAAAAGTAGAAAACAGTGATATATTGGCACACAATGGAATACTATACAGCAGTGATCTACAATCACACACAATATAGGTGAATCATACAGACAGCATTTCAGAAAAAAACAGACATAAGAGTATATACTGCATGATTCCACTTATGTAAGGCGGAAAACAAGTAAAACTAATCTATGCTGTTAGAAGTCAGACTAGTGGTAACCCTAAGAATAAGGGATAGAAACAAAAATAGAGTAAGAGGAGCTTTCTGGGGTGCTGGTGATGTTTCTTGATTTCAGTGTTTCTTACACACGTGTGTTCTGCTTGTGAACATGTATTGAGCTGCACATTCCATGTGCGCTTTTCAATATGCAAATTATACTTCAGTAAGAAGTAAAAAAAATAAATCCAGCAGAGCCAATTTCCTGTAGTGACCTTCAAGTGCCACCTAGTGGTACAAGTTAAATGTAAACAAGAGGGAAGATTCATCTCTAATGACTTCAGAAATATGGCCCATTTCTAACAGCACATGCCGGGGTTGGGCTGAAACAGTGCCCTAGACGACAAGAAAACAAATAAGCAAGCAAAAAAAATAAAATGCAATAAAATAAAACGCAGAGCACGCTGATACCGATGAGCCAGTGATGATCACATCTATTCCCAACTCCACCCGCAAGCAGCCACAAGGGGAGGATGTATAGCACAGACATCAGCAAAGGCTATAAATCGCGGCTTTTTGTTTTTTGTGGGGTTTTTTTTTTTTTCAGAGAGGTTTACCAGCACACCAGTAGGTGATACCGTGCTGAGCAGAGCAGGGTCTTCAGGAGGCAGTCTGCAGGGAAAAAAATCCTTTATCCTGTTTCCACTGACAGCCTTCTTTCCCTTTCTCACCTTGAAGGTGAGGCCTTAGTCTGGTTTCTTCTACTAATGCGTGAGAACCACAGAGTCCAGAGGACCCCCCACAGCAAGCTTGTGAAGCTGCCAGCCAGGGAAAGGACATTTGCTTGTAGAGTCTGAAAGATAGAGCATCTTTTTAAAAATATATATATTTTATTGATTTTTTTACAGAGAGGAAGGGAGAGGGATAGAGAGCTAGAAACATCGATGAGAGAGAGACATCGATCAGCCGCCTCCTGCACGCCCCCTACTGGGGATGTGCCCGCAACCAAAGATACATGCCCTTAACCGGAATCGAACCTGGGACCTTTCAGTCCGCAGGCTGACGCTCTATCCACTGAGCCAAACCGGTTTTGGCAAGATGGAGCATCTTGATCAGAGAGAGTTCCTCCAGGCAAAGCCACCAACTCTAGACATGGGCATCCATTGTAGTCCTTGAGTTGGGAGAGGGTGGGTTAAAGGGCTGATGGAGAGACCGATCTAGCTTTCCATTGATTCATCTCATTTCCACTATTTTCATAAACAGGCGATGACGTGGATGTGGTCCACAGAGTGTAGTTTGCTAACCCCTGATATAGGCAGAAGGTCAGCGTGCGAAAGGTCACGGAAGCGGAAAGAATGTGATTCTACTGAGAAATTAGTGGACTTATGGCCATTACCTTCTGGCTCTCCTGAATCTGTTCTTCTGTGCTGGCTAACTACTCCCTGCCTCTGGTTTTCTGGGCCTGGAATGATGATAATTATTCACAGCCAATTATCACTGAGGGCTGGCAATGTGCTAGGCCCCGTTCTAGCTACTTCAGGGATTACTAACGCATTTAAGCATCACAAGAACCCTATGAGAGTAGGCATCGTCATTATCCCCATTTCACAGATGATGGAATTGAGACACAGAGAGGCTAAGTAACTTGCCCAAAGACACACAGCCAGTAAGAGGCAGAGAGAGGATTTGAACACTGAGCCCCTGTTCTTAATTACTCTGGCTGCCTCGTTGGGCTCGACCTCTGCTTGACCTCTGCTGTCCCTTCTCATGAACACCACAGCACATTTGAGTGCCATGCCATCCTGCCCATTTCTGTATTCGCTCCTCCCCTGAGAGTTGGGAGTGCTTCTGAGTTTCTGTCACAGAGTGGTTGGGGGATCCGAGAAGAGAAATAAGGATTCCGTTAGTTCAGGAACCTAGAAACCAGCCACCACTGGAAAACTGGACCAGCTGGTTAGTTATAGGAATCATGGTACCCAGCTATTGCTTACAGCCCTTGACAATAAAGCATGAGGAGATGGGTTTAAATGAGACACACAGAAAATGACACAGGTATACATGCCCACTGTGAGAAACTAAGAATGGATGGCATTCAGCATGAAAGTACGGAAAGCTGAAGGAGCCACAGGATAGAGTAGATCACAGCTCTCAGCAAAGTGTGGCCCTATGGTGAGTACATTCCATGAACACCTGATGAATTATTAGATGAATATATGGCATCTTCCAAAAAAAATATGTTAGCAAAGTCACTTACACAACATCATGAACATGAACAACGAGGAGGAGGAAGCCCAAGAAAGAAACAAGCTACCGTGGTGACGTATAAAGCTAGTTTGGGAAGAGGTTCAGATCATAAAATATATTCCTGCCGAAACCGGTTTGGCTCAGTGGATAGAGCGTTGGGCTGCGGACTGAAAAGTCCCGGGTTCCATTCCGGTCAAGGGCATGTACCTTGGTTGCAGGCACATCCCCAGTAGGGGGCGTGCAGGAGACAGCTGATCGATGTCTCTCTCTCTCATCGATGTTTCTAACTCTCTATCCCTCTCCTTTTCTCTCTAAAAAAGAAAATGAATAAAAAATATTTTTAACAAATATATTCCTGACCAAGATAACATGTCAACTCAATTGTTACAGAGAGAAGTTAAGAAAATAATTCTTAGATGTGGCAGTCTGGGGCCAGACAGCCAGGGTCAGGTTCGCAGCTTTCACTCTTTCTGTGAATGACCTTGGGCAAATCCCTGACGTTCTCTGTGCCTTCCTTTGCTTGTCTTCAAAATGAGGATAGCAACAGAACCTCTTGCACATGGCTGCTAGCGTTAAATGAAGTAATATGCGTAAAGCACCTGGAAAATTATCTGGCGCATAAGCACTATATGTGAAGTGCTTTGTAAATTAATGAAATAAGTCAGAATCACAATGCCTCTATGGGTTGTGTACTTCTGAAATCAGCTTTGAAAGTAATTATTTATGATGCTGAAGTTCTGTCTTTTGTTTTGCCAAAACAGCTTTCACAGTTTGGTCGCTGCGTCCTGTTTGGGGTAGCCAAAAGCCAATTGTAACCTTCTTGTTCCCGTTAGAAGGCAGGATAAGGGTTACACTTGGCCTTGTGCTATACCAAATAGGACGCACTGACCAAAATGTGAAAGCTCTTTTGGCCAAGATGAATGTAAGTTGCACTGGGAAGGCGCTTTGTAATAAGAATTTTGGCCAATGGAAGGGAACACTTCACATTTAGAAAATTACTGATGGGCACAGAGATGAGTAATTCCTATTAACTTTTGCTGAGCAGATCTATAGTTAATTTTTGTGAGACACAATAAATGGTTTTTCTGTCTCTCTAAATGCTTCTCATCAAAGTCCTAGCACTTCTGCAGACACATTTCCCAGCACTCCTTTCTCCAGAGCTGACTCTGTCACTTACGAGCTGTAAGGTTCCAAGTACAGTGGTACCTCGAAATACGAGTTCAATTCGTTCCATAACCTTGAGGTGTGGGAAACTATGAGATGCTCGAGTCAAGGTAAACTGGTGGGTTGTGTGCAGCCGGCCGATCCTCGCGATGACTCCTTTCTCAAATGTTGCTCGTATTTCAAAGCAAAAATCGCTCGCTCGACGGCTCGTATCTCAAAAATCTCATATGTTAGGGCACTCGTATCTCGAGGTACCACTGTATCTCATTTCTGCTTTCTGAACCTCAGCTTCCTCTTCCACAAAATGATATGCACTGACAGACGTGAGCATAGGCACCAAAGTGTACACATTCAAAATGCTTACACGCAGCTCAGAAGCGAGATGAAGATCCCTGAAGGACCAGGTCACAAGTGTAAGCCAGGCTGGCGGTTCAGAAGCAGGGAGAGGCAGCTGGGAGCCGATACACAGCAGAACAACAGGGACTGAAATGCCCACACAAGGCGATTCCAGAGGTTAACATGTGTTTCACTCCCAGTAAGCTGCAAAACCAAGATGGGGGGCGGCGAGGGGGGACAAACAAACAAGATGGAGTCTGTGAAGGTGCTCAGGGCTATCCTCTGAGGAAAGGAAGAGGAAGCGGATAGAATATTGCAGGCTGGTCATGGGCCAAGCCACCATCTGGTGCCATCTGCAATTCCTGACATTGGGACCAGATGGAACTACTGAAGTTCAAGTGTAAGAACTGGGCCTAGACTGGAGCAAGGGTGTGGGGTGGAGTTGGTAGAGACTCCACTGAACTGCTGGAAAGACGGGCACTCAGAGAACTGAGAGTGAAAGGTCAACTCCAATTCAAAAGCAGACTGGTGGCCCTAGCTGGTGTTGCCCAGCATTCAGAGTGCTGGCCCGTGCACAGAAGGGTCGCCGGTTCGATTTCCAGTCAGGGCATGTACTGGGTTGCAAGTCTGACCCCTGGTTCCAGTTGGGGCGCACATGGGAGGCAACCGATCTATGTGTCTCTCTCATATTGATGTTTCACTCTCTCTCTCTCTCCCCCTCCTTTCCATTTTCTCTAAAGATATCAATGGAAGAATATCCTCCAGTGGGAATTGACAAAGCCAAAAATATAAGACTGCTAAACAAATTTCTAAAAACCCTGAGGATGAAAAATAAAATCACACGCTAAAAACAGCCCACAAAAAAGATGAATTTACTCCTGGCAAAATGAAAATAGAACACATTTAAAATAACCTTTACAAAATTATGTTTAGAATCCTTCCAAAATAAAAATTAGAGAACGCATTCTCAAAAAGAGATAAGTATGTAACAGAAATTGGTAAAAGTGTAAGAAGGACAGATTAATATTTTTAAACAGATTATAAGACCTAGAATCGTACACAGTTATATAAAAAGAGTTATTAATTTAGGAGACAGAAATTTCATCCAGAGCCAGCCTAGAGAGATCACAACATAGAAAGATAAAAAAGCCATTACCGGAAATAAAAGATGTGTTAACAGGCATAGAAATATAGCTAATTGGAGTTTGAGAAGAAAAGAGAAGAAATAAATAGAGAATCAAAACCCGCAGAGATATGATTACTAGTAAGAGTGTTCTCAAATTAAAACATGCTTTTCCAGATGGAGAAATGCACATCGAGTGTCATCTTGGAATAAATAAGTTCAAATCTATGCCTTAGACATATCACAGTGAAATTGAAACAGAACATCAAAAATAATGATAAAGTTGTAAAAGCCACCCTAGAGAAAAGACACCAAACACAGATTGACAGTAGAATTCTCAACGGCAGCAATAATAAATGCCAGAAGAGGAGGTTAATACATTCAAAGTGTTAAGGGAAAATACCTTCAGACTATAATTCTACACACAGCAAAATTACCTTTTAAGAGAAAAGGCAGTAAGGTTTTACTATCCAGAGAACATGGATTTAAAAAACTACTAGTTGATATAGTCCAGTAAGCTGTTTATTTGAAGCTCACAATTGCTAGAACCATCCCAACTATATGATGATGCATCATTGTATGTCTTATCACAAGCTCTGGAACCATGAGTTTGTGATAAGACATACATCCCTACGATCATGTTATTCTGATACAGCTGTGAATGACTATTTTTAGTCTAATTGTCATATCAGAGAGCTTTTAAAAGGATATCCTTAAAAGAAAAACTGCCTAATTTCCCCATCTATTTAAACCTCTTCCAATTACTTAGTAGTCTACCTTCAAATGCTTACGAACAGACATTGGCATTTAGGACTAAAACAACTGGAGACCTTCCAGGATACCTCAATTCACACACATACTATTCATGTAGAATCTTCTGAAACTAGAAAATGTACTCATATAAAGATAATTAAATTATAAATGAATTACTTAAGTGATCCATTTAAATTGCTAATGAAGAGTCAGTGGGGAGAAACCAAGATGGCAGCATAGGTGAACACCTAAACTGCTACCTCACACAACAATTTCAAAACTACAGCTAAAAGATAGAACGGACATCATCCAGAACCACAGGAAAGCTGGCTGAGTGGAAATTCTACTAGAAGGAGAGAGAGGGGCACACGGAGACTCAGAGGAGGTGCAAAAAGCTGAGGTACAGAGACATGCGTGTGGAGAGGACGGGCATCAGAGTGCCTGGCTGGCTTTCTCTAGCAGGAGGGAGATGGAAACTCCCGACTGCATTGAACCCAAGTTCTGACTGCACTGAACCCCAGTTCCAGGCAAGACTCATTTGGTGGGAGTCTGGACTGTCGGGAAAAAGGAGGAGTGCATGGAAACTCAGGAAAGCCACAAAAGGCAGAGGTCTGGAGGCATGCGTGCTAGTGCACGCAGAAAGGACTGACTGCTGATTATGTCGCTGGCTTTCTCTAGTGGGAGGAAGACAGAACCTCCCAACTATGCTGAACTCCAGTTCCAACTGCACTGAACCCCAGTTTCGGGTGAGACCCTGGGAACCCAGACTCATAAGGATCCCTGGAGCTCACAGAAACTCAGGGGAGCCGCAAAAGGCAGAGGTCTGGAGGGGTGTGAGTGCAAGTGCATGCAGAGAGGAATGCAGCAATTACTGAGGGACAATGAGATGCAGGGGCCTCATGGAGAAGGGATGATGGGAAGCCAAGGCTGTCTGCTCAGCCCTGAGACTCTGCCACATCCAAGCTGAGCACAGAGGCTTTTGCAATTTTGCAAGTCTTGTCTCACAAGGCTGACTCCAGCGCAGAAGTTCTCCCGGCATAGACACAGCTGATCCTCACAACCAATTGGCCTAGAGGTCAATTCTTCCCAGTGATATGAACAACAATCAAAACTTAACTACAACAAGGCTGTATGCACAGTCCACAAGGGGTGTACCAAGAGTGTCCATCTCAGGTAACTGGGGAGACGAAGCTACTGGGCCATATAGGACACCTAGCACACAAAGCTACTCTTACCAACTCAGGGAAGCAGCGAAAATGCAGAGACAAAGAAATAGATCACAAACAAAATAAATGGAGGAAAACAAATGACTGGATATAAAGTTCAAAACCATGGTTATAAGGTTTTTCAAGAATTTCCTAGAAAAGGTCAATAAATTTAGCAAAACCCAAGAGGAGAAGAAAAAGGACCAACTAGAAATTAAGCATACATTGACTGAAATAAAAAAATATTATACTGGGACCTTAACAGTAGACTAGAGGAATGCAAGAATCAAGTCAAAGATTTGAAATGCAAAGAAGCAGAAAACACTCAACTAGAAAAGCAAAAAGAAAAAAGAATCCAAAAATTGGAAGATAGTGTAAGGAGCCTCTGGGTCAACTTCAAGAATACCAACATCAGAATTATGGGGGGGCCAAAAGAAGAGAGAGAGGAAGATACTGAAAACCTATTTGAAGACATAATGACTGAAAACTTCCCCCACCTGGTGAAAGAAATAGACTTACAAGTCCAGGAAGTGCATAGAACTCCAAACAAAAGGAATCCAAAAGGGCCACACCAAGACACATCATAATTAAAATACCAAGAGCAAAAGACAAAGAGAGAATATTAACAGCAGCAAGAGAAAAACAGTTAATTACCTATAAGGGAGCACCCATACGATTGTCAGCTGATTTCTCAACAGAAACTATGCAGGCCAGACGGGAGTGGCAAGAAATATTCAAAGTGATGAATAGCAAGAACCTACAACCAAGAATACTCTATCCAGCAAAGCTATCATTCAGAATTGAAGGGCAGGTAAAGAGCTTCACAGATAAGAAAAAGCTAAAGGAATCCATCACCACCAAACCAGTATTATATGAAATGCGGAAAGGTTCTCTTTAAGAAGAGGAAGAAGAAGAAAAAGGTAAAGGTAAATATTATGAACAACAAATACATATCTATCAACAAGTGAATCTAAAATTCAAGTGAATTAAAAATCTGATGAACAGAATAAACTGGTGAATATAATAGAATCAGGGGCATAGAAAGGGAGTGGACTGACAATTCTTGGGGGGTGGGAAGGGGTGAGGGGGTGCGAGAAGAGACTGGACAAAAATCGTACACCTATGGATGAGGACAATGGGGAGGAGGTAAGGGCAGAGGGTGGGGTGGGAACCAGGTGGAGGGGAGCTATGGGGGGGAAAAGAGGAACAATTGTAATAATCTGAACAATAAAAATGTATTAAATTTTTTTATAAAAGAGTTAGCGGATCCCTGGTTGGTGGCTCGGTTGTTTGGATCATTATCCCATATACAGCAAGACTGCGGCTCTGATTCTCAGTCAGGGCACATATCTGGGTTGCAGGTTTGATCCCCAGTCAGGTTACATACAGAAGGCAACTGAAAGATGTTCCTTTCTCTGTGTGTGTGTTTGTCTCTATGTCTCTTTCTCCCTTCCCTTTTCTCCAAAATCCATAAGCATGTCCTCAGGTGAGGATTATTTTTTTAAAAGTTAATGGAAATTCTCTGAGGTGTCAAGAACTTCACAGACCCACTGCGAAGGGGACACTGGCCACTATCACTGGAAAAGTGAGTAAAACTCTGACCCCAGTAAAGGGGCCAATCACTGCGTCCCATGGACCGTCAAGATCACCCTCAGAGAGCAGAAAGCCTGTGTGTCAAGGTTTACTATGCACATTTATGCAGCACAATCAAGAAACATTTCTGTAGGTGGCTGTTACCCCTCTTTTCTAGTACCTTCCATGTAATGATTTTAATGGATGTCTAATATTCTATTAAGTGGGTATAGAGCCTTAACCGGAGCCTCCTTCTTAGACATTTATGTTGTATTTTTTTTATCAATACTACTAAAAGAAATGTCAGCATAGAATTCTTCATTTCTTTTGAACTAGTTCTTAGGATAAATTTTAATGGCATTTGTTGATAGTTGGCAAACTTTAAGTGCTCCTTAAAAAAAAGAGAGAGGTTTATACTTAATCTTTTCTCCTCTATTCCAATGCCAGTATTTCATCACTATTTCTCACTCTCGCTGCTCCTTGAACTTATCATTACAGCCATTTCCTTTGCCTTTTGAATTTCTCATTCAGTGCCAACTGTTTGAGAATAGTAGTTTTCAAATTCCTTTAATAAATCCCTATAAGAGGACTTGCAGAACTCTGGAGATTTAATCAACAGATGTTGGTCTAAACCACAACTGTTTCTTCATGCTACACCAACCTGAAGCTATGATTAGCTCTTTGAGTCATCGATGAACCAATTCTACAACTAGTGCACATACAGCAAAATGGACCATCAAAGTCCGTACCGGAAAAAAATACCTTAAAACGGAACCACTTTCCTGGAGTATTCAACTTGGATAGATTCAAAACAATGTTATCCATGGTGAGAGAGAAATTTATCAAAACCTGATTTTAATTTAAAATATAGCCTTGTATTCTGACCAGAGGACAACACAAGCTTAAATTCATTCTGGATCAGTCTAACAAAAGGTTTGTCCATTTTCTTGATCTTTAACAAAAAGAAGCTTTTGGTTTCAATGATTTATTTCTCCATTGTTTTCCTATTCTCTATTTCATTCATCTCCACTCTATTCTTTATTTGCTTCTTTCACCTAGCTTTGGATTTAACAGGCTCTTCTTTTGCTAGTTCTTACAATGTAAAGTTAGCTTACTGTCTTTGGTTCCCTTGTTTTTCCAGTTTTATTAAGATACTAGAGGCCTGGTACATGAAAATCATGCACTGGGAGAGGGTCCCTCAGCCCAGCCTGCACTCTCTCGCAGTCCGGGACGCCTTGGGGAAATGTCAACCTGACAGCTTAGGCCCGATCCTCGGCTGGCAGTCAGACATCCCTCTCACAGTCCAGGGCTCTCAAAGTCCAGGACCCCTCACGCCTTACCGTTCACCAGCCTTGGGCCTGGCTTCTGGCTGAGCAGCACTCCCCCTGTGGGAGCGCACTGACCACTAGGGGGCAGCTCCTGCATGGGGCCGGAGTGGGATGTGGGAGGTTGGCCAGCCTGGGAGGGACCACAGAAGGGCTCCAGGGCATGTCCGGCCTGTCTCACTCAGTCCTAATTGGCTGGACCCCAGCAGCAGGCTTACCTACCAGCCAGAGAGTCTCCCCCCTGGTGGTTAGTGCATGTCATAGCAACTGGTCGATTGGTTGACTGTCTGCTCCCCTGGTGGTTAGCGCATGTCACAGCAAGCAGTTGAGTGGCCTTAGCATATCATTAGCATATTATGCTTTGATTGGTTGAACGGCTGACCAGACAACCAGATACTTAGCATATTAGGTTTTTTATTATATAGGATTAACTGACATATAGCTGTGTATAAGCACAAGGTGTACTGCAAAATGACTTGACATAAATATATTGCAAATGATCATCACAATGTTTAGTTAATATCCAATCTACTAATATACTAGTAGTTACAAAATATTTTTCCTTTTGATGAGAATTTTAGGAAGAATCTACTCTTCTAGCAACTTTCAAACATATATAGCAGTATTACCCATAATCATATTGTTGTACATTATATGCCTAGTACTTATTACTGGGGGTTTATACATTTTGACCATCTTCATCCAATTCCTCTACTCTCAGCCCCCTGCCTCTGGTTAACCACAATGTGATTATTTTTCATGAGTTTGATTTTTTGTTTTTTAGATTCTACATATAAAAGAAGTCATACAAAGACAAAAAAATTAAAAATAATATAATTCATATAGTATATGTCTTTCTCTGACTGGCTGTTTTAACTTAGCATAATGACTTCAAGGTACTAGATCTGTTCTTTCTTAATGTTTACAGCTATAAATTTCCCTGAGTACTGCTATCACTGCATTCCGTGTGTTTTGTTTTCCTTCTTCTCAAGGTATCTTCTATTTCACTTGTAATTTTTTCTCTGACCCATTGCTTTTTAATGATATGTTGTCTAATTTCCACAGAGCAGTGAATCTTCTGATTTTACTTCTGCTATTGATTTCTCATTTTATTTCATGGCGGTCGGACAAGATAATTTGTATGATTTCAATCTTTTTAAATTTATTGAAACTTGTTTTGTGGCCTGACATATGGACTATCCTCAAGAATATTTCATGTGCACTTGAGAAGAATGTATATTCTGCTGTTCTTGGGTGGAGTGCTCTATAGATATCTATTAGGTCTAGTTGACTTATAGTTTTGTTCAAGTCCTCTATTTCCTTATTGATCTTCTGTCTAGTTGTTCTAGCCATTATTGAAAATGAGCTATTGAAGTCTCTATTACTGTAGAACTGTCTATTACTCCCTTCAATCCATTAGGAATTGCTTCATATATTTTCAGACTCTGTTGTTAGGTGTGTATAAGTTTATCTTCTTAATGGATTGACCATTTTATCAATACATAATGCCTGTGTCTTTGATAACAATTTTGTCATAAAGTCTATTTTGGCTGATATAAGTATAAACCCCAGCTCTCTTTTGGTTACTATGTATATAGAATATCTCTTTTCATCCCTTTACTTTCAACCTAATTGTATGATTGGATCTAAAGTGAGCAGACAGCCGAAACCAGTTTGACTCAGTGGATAGAACATTAGCCTGCAGACTGAAAGTTCCTGGGTTTGATTCCAGTCAAGGGCATGTATCTTGGTTGCGGGCACATCCCCGGTGGGAGGGCGTGCAAGAGGCAGCTGATTGATGTCTCTCTCTCATCGATGTTTCTAGCTCTCTGTCCCTCTCCCTTCCTCTCTGTAAAAAAAAAAAATCAATAAAATATATTTTTAAATAAAAAAAAATAAAGTGAGCAGACAGTATATAATTGGATATTTATTAATCTGTTCCGTTTTTGCCTTTTAACTGGAGATTTTAATCCATTTAAAATAATTACTATTAAGGAATGATTTACTCTTGCCAATTTGCTATTTATTTTCTATTTCTTATGCCTGTTTTGTTTCTCAATTCCTCCATCACTGTCTTCTTTGTGATTGATTTTTTTCTAGTGTACCATTTTTCTTACCTTCTCATTTTTTCTGTATGTTTTTTAAAATATATTTTATTGATTTTTTATAGAGAGGAAGGGAGAGAGATAGAAAGTCAGAAACATCGATGAGAGAGAGACATCGATCACCCTCCTCATGCACGCCCCACAGTGGAGATGTGCCCGCAACCAAGGTACATGCCCTTGACCAGAATCGAACCTGGGACCTTTCAGTCTGTAGGCCAATGCTCTATCCACTGAGCCAAACCGGTCTCGGCTCTGTATGTTTTTTAGTTTTTGTCCTTAGTGGTTACCCAGGGATTACAGTTAACATCATAACTTTTTAACAATGAAATTTGAAATGAATACCAATTTACTTTCAATAATACACATCAGTCTGCTTCTTTACAGCCCCACTGCCCCCTTCTATCTGATCACAAATTGCATATTTATACACGTGCCCGTGAACAGATACATAATTATTATTTTAAGTATTTCCCCTTTAAATCAGATGTAAATATAAAAGAGGAGTTACAACCCCACACTGCAACACTGCTGGCTTCTATATTTATCAGTGTCGCTACCTTTACCATTCTTCATTTCTTGATATGGCTTCAAGGTACTGTCTAGTATAAGGAATGTATTCCCTTTCCTATAGGGCAGGGTGACTAGTGACAACTGCCTTGAGTTGTTGCTTATCTGGAGAGGTCTCAGTCTCCAGTGACACTGTCTGTGGCGGTCAAGTGCCTCCCAGGCCACCTGCTGCCGTAAGAAGACTAGATTCCCACCAGACTCTTCCGCTGGTCTCTGCTGCTGTCAGCGGGAAGGGTATCCATGGTGACTGGCTGGGGTAGGGCAGGTATTGCCAAAGATTTATATCCAGCTTGGTTATCCATTTTCCAGTCCTTTGGCTAGACAGTGGACTTTTGTTGGGGCTTTTTTTTTTTGGTTTGTGTCTGTGTATGGTTCCAGGTTGTAGGTTTCTATAGTGCCCAGGCCAGAATACATGGGAGACGTTACATTTTTTTCAGGGAACTCGCTGCTGTGCCATTACTCGGGTCTTAAGACGCTAGCTAGCTACTTTCCTCTTCATATCCTTCCAAGTCCTCCTCCTGTTATATTATGTCCAGGGTTTTTCATTGCACTTAGCAGGGGAGAGCAGGGAGGAATTAGACTAAGCCATCTTATGCTCCAGTTGTGTCTGATGATGTTTCATCTATATTTGCAACAAAATTTTCTTGCACAGAAGAATAGGACCCACAATCAGAGACCATAAGCATTAGAAGGAGCCATCTAGCTCATTTTCTCATTTCCATTAACTTATGGAAAGAATACCTGCAGTGATCGGCTATTCATTTACAAGGACAGGGTATCTTTGAAAACACAGACTGTCAAATATTTCAGAAGTTCAGGGTGTCCAAGTGGCCGTTTGAATTTATGTGAGCCTCCACCGCTCCTTCTAAACGAAACAAAGGCAGGGCTTTATAGAAAGCTGTATCTAAGCAACCTGGCTTGGAAACAGAGCCGCGTGCCCGGCAGATTCGTTGCTATCGGGTGTGGTATTGCCTTGGGGACCTTATTCTAGGCACACGACCGAGTTCCATGAGCAATTAGCCATCTGTGTTCCCGGCTGGTCCATCACAACGGTGCACACAGGACCCGCGGCACACAGCGACCGGTCCTTCCAGCAAAGCCTCCCCACAGCCGAAACCGGTTTGGCTCAGTGGATGGAGCGTTGGCCTGCGGACTAAGGGGTCCCAGGTTCGATTCCGGTCAAGGACATGTACATTGGTTGCGGGCACATCCCCAGTAGGGGGTGTGCAAGAGGCGGCTGATCGATGTCTCTCTCTCATCGATGTTTCTAACTCTCTATCCCTCTCCTTTCCTCTCTGTGGAAAATCAATAAAATATTTAAACAAACAAACAAACAAAAAACCTCCCCACAGCGCTCTCTTACCCCATGGGCATCATTCATCACAAGAAGCCCAAGTCCCAGGCCACGGTCGTGATCTGGGTTCTTGTCCCCATGGCATCTGAGTGCAGCCCTGATCTGACCTCCCGCCTCCCACCCTCCCCCCCTCAAGAAAGCCTTCCACGGTGCCCTTGAAGAACTCCTGGCACAGCGTCAACAAACCTCCTGTATTGTCAGCATCTTCACGGAACACTCCTGCCTTCCTCTTGCCTGAAACCGCTGCTCCCCATCGTGGCTGCCTTTCCCAATCACCCGGGAGCTTCTGGAAATTCCCGCTGCCAAGCCTCACCTCCCACCGGGACGGCTGGGAATGAGACCCAGACCTCGGCAGGTTCCGTTCCCCCAGATGACTCCGGGCGCACAGCGCGAGCACCCCCGGGCTAAGTTAAGTGCAGTGGTACCTCAAGATACGAGTGCCCTAACATACAAGGTTTTGAGATACGAGCTGTTTTTGCTTTGAAATGCGAGCAGCATTGGAGATAGGAGTCATCGTGCGGATCGGCCGGCTGCACACGACCCACCAGTTTACCGCGACTCGAGCGTCTCATAGTTTCCCACGCCTCAAGGTTACGGAATGAGTTAAACTCGTATCTCGAGGTACCACTGTACCGCCCTGCACTCCGTCTTCAGGGGCTGCTCTCAGACCGAGCTCTGCGGCCAGGAGGCCAGTCCTCGGCCGCAGCTCTGGCAGCATCGGCACCGGAGGGAGCGGGCCGCTTGCTTTTCTCACCGCCGCCTCCGAACCCCAGATCTCTCTCCCCCCAGATCGCGTGCTTGGCCAAACTCCAGGCAGTTCCTGGAGCACATGGGGGCCTGTTTGCACGGCTGTTCCTTTGCCTTTTCTCTGCAGTAGATCCCTGAACGCCTCAGTCCTCTAAAAAGAAGTTATCTTGTTTCTGTAAAGCTCGTTTGAGCCCTGACTGGTGCGCTCACTGGTTAGAACACTGCCCCACACACAGAGAGAAGGGTTTCAGGTTTGATCCTCAGTCAACAGCATGTACCCGGGTTGCAGGCTCGATCCCTGGCCCCACTTGGGGTACATTCAGGAGGCAACCAATCAATATATCTCTCAATTCAATGTTTCTCTCTTCTCTTCTTTCTTTATCTCTCTCTCTCTCTCTCTCCCCCCGCCCCCATTTATTTTTCTCTCTAAAAGTAAATGGGGGAAAATATCCCTGGGTGAGGATTAACAAAAAAAAAAAACTTTTAAAAATAAAACTCATTTCATTCATCACCTCAGCCCCTCCATGAAACCCTCTTCTGCCTCTCTGAGCTTCCAAGTACAGTGGTACCTCGAGATACGAGTTTAATTCGTTCTGTAACCTTGAGGCGTGGGAAACTATGAGATGCTCGAGTCGCAGTAAACTGGTGGGTTGTGTGCAGCCGGCCGATCCGCACGATCACTCCTATCTCAAATGTTGCTCGTATTTCAAAGCAAAAATCGCTCGCTCAATGGCTCGTATCTCCAAAATCTCGTATGTTAGGGCACTCGTATCTCGAGGTACCGCTGTATTGATAAAGTGCTTCCTTCAGAATGCTTCCTTCTTCTAGTGCTGCGTTAGTGCTCATCAGACTGCCACTGAGGGGCACCTGCCATTAGAAGGGGCGCCATTAGTGACGTAAATAGGCAAATCGCGAGCACATTAATCTACAGGGAGATTCATCAAAGGTGGTGTTAGTATAAAATTGAACAGATTATGCTTCGTATCAAAACAATCTTTTCTTTAGTAAAGATCATGACGTTGAGGCTGCAGCTCTGTTACAATGGCCATAAGAAATCTGGCATGAGATCAACACTATTAAAGGGATTTCGCCCCTGACGTGCTAACTGGGCCCTCAGCGGAGAACTGACCTCCAGGACAAACACCAGCTCTGTAGATGGCATTTCATTTCGTTTAGACGCACACAGCGAGCTAAGAAGCTTAACGAACTCTCATTTTAACACCGCTCCCCATGAAACAGTTCACTTTAATCGCCTTTTAGTCATTGATGCTATGAATCAGTCTCTTTAAAAAAAAGAAGAAGAAGAAGTGTGTGTGTCACCTCTTCTGAGCTGATCCAAAATACCATGCCCTGGTCTCTCGTCTGTCCCCAACCATTCGATTCCTCACACAGTCACTCTGTCCTTCTTGATCTTACCTACAGTATGAAAAATAAAAGATCTGTTCTTCTGAATGTATTCCTTTTCCTAACTCGAGGGCCCCATTTGTATAACCTAATCCAGATGTTCATATCCCAGTGATGCTGAGTGTAAGTAGAGGCCGGCTAAACTGCGTTTTCTGCTGAAAAGCTATACTCATCTCTCTCACTTAATAACAGTAGAGATATACTTTTGGTATATGTAGAAATGATCTCAATACACCTTTGTGCACACAACTGCAAACATATAAACTCTTTTTGTAAATCCTCACCCGAGGAGATTTTCCCACTGATTTGAGAGAAAGTGGGAGAGAGAGGGAAAGACAGAAATAGCGATGTGAGAGGAACACATTGATTGGCTGCCTCCTTCACGCACCCCGACTAAGGCCCGGGCTGGGGAGGAGCCTGCAACTGAGGTACGTTACCCTTGACCAGAACTGACCTTGGACCCTCAGGTCTGCAGGCCGAGGCTCATCCACTGAGCCAAAGTGGCTAGGGCCAAACGCTTTTCTCTTATATACTTAAAACCTGGAAGCACATCGATGATGGGGTCACATAGTTTTAAAAGTGTTTCTTTCTAGGAAATAAAACATTTTCTTATGCATTACAACCTAGTTTTGCCCATTTAGCAAGTACAATAACATGAACATTTTAAAGCCAAAAATAATTCAAAAACATTTCCCTTAATCTCTTCTCAGAACTACTAATAAATATAATGATGTTGATTATACCGGGCTTACTGGTTTCTCCCCTAGGTACTACAGTTTAAGCCCCATAAAATAAATATCGGTAGTTAAGTACAGGGAGGGGCAAAAGTAGGTTTACAGTTGTGAATATGCAAAATGTAGTTTATTAGTGTACTAGAGGCCCGGTGCACAACATTCATGCACTGCGGGGGGGTGTCCCTCAGCCTGGCCTGTGCCCTCTTGCAGTCCAGAACCCCTCGGGGGATGTCTAACTGCTGACTTAGGAGGAGCAGGCCTAAGCAGGCAGTCGGACACCCCCTAAGGGGTCCTTAGCGCTGCCTCAGAGGTGGAGAGACTCCCACCACCACCACTGTGCTCACCAACTGTGAGCTCGGCTTCTGGCTAAGCGGTGCGCCCCTTATCGGAGCGCACTGACCACTTGGGGGCAGCTCCTGCAGTGAGCGTTTGCCCCCTGGTGGTCAGTGTGTGCATCACAGCAACCGGTCATTCCACCTTTCGCTCGATTTGCATAATAGCCTTTTGTTATATAGGATTGTTATTTATTAATTATTGTGTTTTTTCCCTGAGGACAACTGCAAACCTACTTTCCCTCCACTCTGTATACATATTTTTCCCAAAGTCAGAAAGATTGTCCGAGGAACATTCAAAAATACTCAACAGCACAGAAGAATTTAGAGTGTCTGGTGGTAAAAACAACCTCCTCAGAGAGTCAACAAGAAGGAACAGGAAAGGGAGGAAGGAAGCACAACAAACTGAAAGCATAACCATTTTTGAAATCCCACGCTAATGTGCAGTAAACTTGCTTTTTCATTTTCTAGGGGAAAAAAAAAACTATTGGCAAAAGATGTAAAAATTTAGCTTTAATCGCATAATATAGAGAAGAGGTGACAGATGAAAGGGGTTTGGAAATGTTCTTACCAATACCTTAAGGCTGGTGTATAATAACGTCTCCTAACCACTAAGCCCTCCGGATATGAACCGGTATTTTAGAAATAAAGAGATGAATGGTCACACGAGCTAGGAAATTGCCAGCTTTACCCAAATTGACCAGGTTGCTTTATTGTCGGACTTCAAAGCCTTTCAGGGGCTCATGTGCAGCGGGGGTCTCCCAGAAAGAGGCAGCGGCCTGCAAATGCGTTTTACCACGGGCCCCAGTAATGTCTCCCACACACCTTTAGTCACCCGTGGTTTGGGGAACACAAAAACACACAGGCGGTGAAGGGCGTTTTTCCTGGACCAACCTTCAGACGCCAGACAATCGTGCGTTTATGACCCAGGGCCTCCTCCTCGGAATACGCGTGCCCCACTTACAGCGAAGGGAAGATGGGAGAGTGGGGGGGGTGGGGGGCAGAGGGGGCTTCCTGCCTGCACTCTTCCACACCTGTTTCTGTAGTCTAAGCTCTCCGGGGCGAGGCAGCTGAGCTGAAGGCCTGTGCTGAGTGCCGGGCTGCCTGTTTGCTCTGTGATGGGAAACGGAGCAGACGAGGAGGCAGGCTCATACATGAACAGTGACTTGAGAAGTCCCAGCTCCTGTCAGAGCCTGGGTCACTGAGCCCCCAAGCAAGCAGGAAGCCACCTCCAGAAGCTCCGATGCGGGCTGCTGATAGCAGAGGCACCAGAAGTCACTGTCGGCGCTTGCACGGCGGGAGAAAGATAAGGAGGCTGGTCACACAGGCCCTTTCAGACAGGCCCTCCATTCATTCATCCAGGTGACCCCCAAGCCCCAGTTCGAGGCAGCAGCTGGCAGAAGGCCCACTAATCCCGCTGTGACAAAGTCCAGGTTTGCTGTTGGTGCAAATCCAGAGCCTCATCTCATCGAGGCCCTCCTTGGGGGGACGTGGTGACAGCCTCGATTGCCAGTGTTATGGATCACTGTCTTCCTGTACACAGAGACATTCTGATTCCAATGATGGGGAGGGGAGGGGAGGGGGAGGGAGGGGCCTGCGGGAGATGGGCCTCAGTTTGGGAGCTGGCTCTACTCTTTACTAGCTATGTCACCTTGGGTGACTTGCTTAATCCCTGCACGCTTCAATTTCCTCATCTGCGGACACCAAAAGGATAATATTAGCACCGAGGCCATCGACGTTTTGTGAAGATGAAAGGATGCATTGAAAGCACCTTGCTTAATGCCGGGTCTACTGTAAATGCTCAATAGACAGTCAATAATCAAACGAGCAGAAATTATAACCAGGAAAACGCTCAGGGCGGAACTAAAGCTTGGCATTAGATATACAGTGGTACCTCGAGATACGAGTTTAATTCGTTCCGTAACCTTGCGGCGTGGGAAACTAGGAGATGCTCGAGTCGCGGTAAACTGGTGGGTCGTGTGCAGCCGTCGGATCCGCGCGATGGCTCCTATCTCCACTGTTGCTCGTATTTCAAAGCAAAAATCGCTCGCTCGACGGCTCGTATCTCAAAAATCTCATATGTTAGGGCACTCGTATCTCGAGGTACCGCTGTATAGCAGAGACTCGATAGATGCTTCTTGACAGATTGCTCAACCACGTCTCTCAGAGCCGCTGCTGGAGTATTGGAAACGAGGTTCTCGCCTGTTTATATGTGGGAAGCGGAAAATCAATACCTCGCGGTGTTTACATCTCCAGTGGAGGCCAAGAGCCATCTCATTCTCTAAAAGGACAAGCAAATGTGAAGTGGTGTCCGTGACTCGGCGAGTCCTGAGATGCTCCATATGGACAGGTAGGCCCTGCACTACCCCGAGCCTTCCGTTAGAAACGGGGAGTGCTGAGTGAGAAACTACCCAACACTCTCTGCCAACAGTCGGAGAGGGTCTCTAAAGATAGAAAGCTTCCTAAGCAGAAATTAATGAAAGGAAGGATCGGTCGCCCCCTTGCCCACACTCCCCGGATCTGGTGCTTGCTTCCCATTTTCAGCTCGGCAGAGAGTAGTGATGAACAAGGCCGGAGTAGCGCATGAAAATAAGGCAGAAAGAATTCCGAGGCGACAGAGCTTTGGGCGACATGCTTTCCCCATTCCTGCTGTCCCAGCTGATTTTTCCACGGGAAAATAGTCTCCGAAAGAAAGCGCCGTGGGCCCAAACCACAGCACGAACCCCGGGTTAATAAGCGTTTCTTTTCAGTTTATGCAGAATGAACACAGCTCCGAAAACACACGCGAAACTACAGGCACCGAGAGTGCTGTGCTCCCCGGAAAATCCACGCCCTCCACCTCCATTAGAGGGATGCCCCGTTTACTGCTTCCTGTCTGTATGAAGACCGCCTGCAGCCGTCCACAGCCACGACTGGACTGGGACACGTTGGCTTGGTTTCTTATTTAGAAAACTTTCCCTTTTGCACATGAGGTTTGGGGGATCGGATTAGCCGGGTAAGAAGAGATGTGACCACTCTCAGATCTTGGCCACCTGGCTGGCCAGCTGTGTGGCGATCCGCCCTCACCGAGGAAGCACAGTGGTACCACCACGGTTCTCCACCACCCAACAGCCTGTGGAAATCAACATGTCTCCTACCTGTGATGGACACGGACGTGGAGGGAGCGCAGGTGGTTGAGGTAACAGTCCTGACTTAGTAGCTGAAAAGAAAAACATAAACTGTTAAAGACCACCAAAAAAACCCACAAAAACAAAATAAAACACAACTTCCACGCGTTAACTAGGAATAGCATGTGTTGTTACTTTTTCTTTTTGTTAACCTTCACCCAATGATATTTTTTTCCACTGATATTTTGTTAGAGAGAGTGGGAGGGGGAGAGAGAGAGAAACATCAACATCGATGTGAGAGATACACATTACAGCATCACACAGACTGTCAAATTACAGCGGGAAGGTTGCTGGGGGTGAGGGGGGGAGGTAGGTCAACTGAGGGACCTATATGCAGGCACATAAGCATAACCAGTGGACGCCAGAAGATATGTACACATGTAACACCTTAATCAATAAAAAATAACAAATGAAAATTTAAAAAAAATAAAAGTCAACAGAAAGAGTAAAAAATAAATAAAAAATAAAGTCCATCTAAAGGCTTCATTTTTTTTTAAAAAAAGAGTACATGCTTTTTCTAATCCCTTTTTTCATTTTTTTTTATCCCAACCAATATTCAAGTATTTATATAGGCTGTTGTGATTAAGAAAGTGTAAAATAGTAAGAAAATCCACCCTTTGATAAAAAAAAAAAAATGGAACCCAGCACAGGAAAGACAGTCGAGCGCTCATTATTCTGCTGTTAATGTTTTTAGTTTCAAATAATCTAGATCAGTGGTTCTCAACCTTTTTGAATGCTGTGACCTTTTAATACAGTTCCTCATGTGGTGGTGACCCCCAATCTTAAAATTATTTTCGTTGCTTCTTCATCACTGTCATTTTGCTCCTGTTAATGAATCATAATGTACATATCTGTTTTCCAATGGTCTTAGGCGACCTTGCTAGCAGTTTTCAACCTGTGGGTCGCGACCCACAAGTTGAGAACCGCTGCTGTAGAGCGTAAGACCATCAGAAAACACAGATATTTACATTATGATTCATAACAGTGGCAACATGACAGTGATGAAGTAGCAACGAAAATAATTTTATGGTTGGGGGCCACCACCACATGAGAAGCTGTATTAAAAGGTCACAGCATTCAAAAAGGTTGAGAACCACTGATCTAGATCCTTTGTTCTCCGAGCTTTGGGCTATGACACTGTTCGCTGGATAAGTGCATAGGCTGCAGAGAGCCAGGATATCACGGCAACAATAGTGCTGTGTGAGGGAGTGGGTCTGGCAGCAGTAGGGGAAGCTGAGGGGATGGACTAAAACGATATTTACGAGTTCTTCAAAGATCACAATTTCCTTTTCGCTCCCTCATCCTTATTATCATGGATAATTAAATCTGTTTCTAGAATACCTGGTCCCCTCTGAAGGGGATCTTTTAAAACAAACCTTCAGTCTATTTTTTTTATTTTATTTTGTGAGATATAGAGGAAATTTTAGTTAAGCCAAAAACATTTGAATTATAGCTTCGTGAAAATAAACATCTGCTATTGGATTATAAATAAAGCTCATAATCCCAGAAAAATAAGTTTATTATTACACACTGGCAAGTTTAAAGCACATTCTTTACAGACTCCTTAGAAAAGCTCAGCATGTTCTATATAACTCTATAGTGTTTATTTGCAAATCTGTAATATGTGTGCTAATGTTTAGACAATTTTCTGTGCCTTACAAATAAATCAGAGCAATGTGCCGGGAACATAGAAGTTTCTGCAGATCACTCTGGATTTGTCCTAGCTAGGTCAGACAAGCTAGAAGATGGAGTTCGGGGCTTTCCACAAAGGTGACTCAGTCATTTCAGAGAGATTTTCTTCTGGGCCAGTGCATAAATACGGTACAACCCTGTGGCCCGTCAGTGATTTCTCTCAGTCTGTCTTCCATTAAAATTTATGAAATAATCAGTGGGTCAAAACTGCAAAGTCGATGAGACCTTGAACAGCCTTCAATTGCAAAGCACGCAGCAGCAGAGAATGACAAAAGCCTCGGGAATGATACATCTCAGGGCCCCTACTCTATACGCCCTCATGGACTGGGCCTTTAAATCACCAGCTACTTGAAAAACAAAATGAAAACACAAACAAAAAATCTATATGTGGCCGAAACCAGTTTGGCTCAGTGGATAGAGCGTCGGGCTGCGGACTGAAGGGTCCCAGGTTCGATTCCGGTCAAGGGCATGTACAATGGTTCCAGGCACATCCCCAATAGGGGGTGTGCAGGAGGCGGCTGATTGATGTCTCTCTCTCATGGATGTTTCTGGCTTTCTATCCCTTCCCCTTCCTCTCTGTGAAAAATCAATAAAATATATATGTTTTTTAAAAATCTATAGGTGCTTTTAAGGTTAAAGCCTTGCCACAGCGTTCATGTGTTTGTTAAAACAAGCCTTTATTAACAAAAGAAGACAGACAAACATGCCATTTCATTAAACTGACTTTTGCTTCCAGCCAAGATGGCCAGATGAAGGCATGAGGGCCAGGCTGAAACCAGGAAGAGTAGTAACATATGAACTCTGGACTCTGGTTCTCTTCCTCTTTGCTCCCAGACTGTTACATCAAAAGAGCGGAAGAGCCCTAACCAGTTTGGCTTAGTGGCTAGAGCGACGGCCTGCGGACTGAAAGGTCCCAGGTTCGATTCCGGCCAAGGGCACGTACCTTGGTTGCGGGCACATCCCCAGTTGGGGGCGTGCAGGAGGCAGCTGATCCATGTTTCTCTCTCATTGATGTTTCTAACTCTCCCTTCTTCTCTGTTAAAAATCAATAAAATATATTTTTTTAAAAAAAGAGCAGCAGAATGTGCTCCAGGTAATTGGACGAGTCAACAAGGAAGATCTAGACACAAACGGAAGGAAATATCCAACAAGATGGCCAAACATGGGCGCGGCTACAGTGTTTGGACAGGTTCAAGCCTTGGACTGATGAGAGGGCACAGTCCTCTCGTGGCCACGTGCAAGTCCCAGCCTGGAGGGTAGAGCCTCCCAGCACAATGAGAGCCAACAGCTAGAGTGGTGAGCTTGAACCTGTGGTCCCAGCACATGGCCCCACGTGCCTGAGTGATACAGGCTGCAAGTAAAGAGAGTTGGATCACGTGTATGTAGTTGAATAGGATCGAAACCCACGAGAATGCTGTAAACATCTTACCACACCCTTACTTTGCCTTCTGGCATCTGACTATAAAATAAAGACATGGATTTTGGTCCCTGGCGCTCGCTCTTAGGAAGCAGCGTCCCATGGAGACCCAGATTTCATTCTCTTGTCTTTTCTAAGCCTTTCAGCCACCCCACTCAGGGGCACTGAACCGGGCGTGGCACTGAACCAGGCGTGGCACATAAGGCACCTGTGCTGGCTTCCCACAGCCAAACAAGATCATTCTACCATGAAGCCCACAGATGGCAAGTCCCATCCATTTATTCTTTTACTCCAGTCAGCTTTTAACCTCATTCTTATATATAAACAGACCACAGGCCCGGTGCATGAAATTTGTGCACTGGGACGGGGGTGTCCCTCAACCCAGTCTGCACCCTCTCCAATCTGGGACCTCTTGAGGGATGTCGAACATCCCTCTCACAATCCAGGACTGCTGGCTCCCAACCGCTCGCCTGCCTCTACCTGATGGCCCCTAACCACTGCTGCTTGCTAGCCTGATCAATGCCCAACTGCTCCCTGGCCAGCCCAATTGCCCCTAACTGCCCTCCCCTACTGGCCTGGTCACCCCTAACTGCCCTCTCCTGATAGCCTAATCCCCCAACAACTGCCCTCCCCTGCTGGCCTGGTCCCCCCCAACTGCCCTCCTCTACTGGACCGGTCACCCCTAACTGCCCTCCCTGCTGGCCTTATCACCCATAACTGCCCTCCCCTGCAGGCCTGGTCCCCCCCCAACTTCGCTCCCCTGCTGATCTGGTCTCCCCTAACTGTCCTCCTCTGCTGGCCTGGTCACCCCTAACTGCCCACAACTGCCCTCCTCTGCAGACCATCTTGTGGTGGCCATCTTGGGTCCACATGGGGGCAGCCATCTTTAATCCCATGGGGGCAGCCATCTTGTGTCTTGGTGTGACAGTCAATTTGCATATTACTCTTTTATTAGATAGGATTATGAAGTATCACCAGATATCTGTAGAAAATTTTCTAATCTAAAAGCAATCTATAATAATAAAAGCATAATATACTAATTAGACCAGATAGCTGAATGACCTTCTGGATGTCCTTCTGGATGAAGCCATGGTAGCGGGGGCTGAGGCAGAGGTGGTTAGGGGTGATCAGATAGGCAGGCGAGCATTTAGGGGCAATCAGGCAGGCAGGTGAGCAGTTAGGGGCAATCTGGCAGGCAGAGGTGGCTAGGCATGGTCAGGCAGGTTGGTGAGTAGTTAGGAGTGATCAGGCAGACAGGCCAGCAGTTAGGAGTCAGTGATCCTAGATTGTGAGAGGGATGTCTGACATCTCCCAAGTGGTCCTGGATTGTGAGGGGTTATAATGGACATCTAGTAAAAATATAAAAAGGTAACACCAAAAAGAAATTAGATCTATACTAGGAGAACATTTTAAATGTATATTATTAATACCATCAGAAAAATAATCCAGCTTATTCCAGAAATATTTAAACATTTACTATGTGCTAGACACTTTGAGATTCTGGTGAAATACTAGTGGGGGAAAAAATAGGAAAAAACCTCTAACTCCATAAAATGTATATTCTACAGATAACAGAGTCAGAATGAGGAATGCAATTTTAAATACAGTCATCAGGGAAAGTCTCAATGAGAGATAAATTCTATTTGTAAAGATGAAATAATGGGATGCTATTGGAAAAAGAGCATTCAAAAAGTTAAAAAAGAGCATTTGGACATTAAAAATATAATAGCAGAAAGAGAAAGCTTAATGGAAAGGTTCTTCATATGTTTAATTGAAATGTATTTGACCCTTGATGCAAAGAATGTTTCTGAGCTGTCTCTGTATCTTTTTTCCTATCGCCTTGCCCACAGTAGGTGCAATCAATCGTAAAACAGTGCGTGACTGGTGTGTGTGAGGCACTGTGCTAGGCATCGGGATGCACAAAACGAACACATGTGATCACTTCGGAGGCAGTACGAGTGGAGGCCACACGTTTTCTTTAGGAGCTGATAGGTATATAGAAAACGAAGGCTTTATGGGTCAAGTTAAACCACATTCTAAGTGTAGGCACAGTTATAAAATAGCAAGATGGTAGGGAATTTTTAAAATATATTTTTATTGACTTCAGAGAGGAAGGGAGAGCGAGATAGAAACATCAATGATGAGAGAGAATCATGGATTAACTGCCTCCTGTACGCCCCCTACTGGGGATCGAACCCACAACCCAGGCATGTGCTCTCAACTGGAATCGAACCCGGGATCCTTGAGTCCACAGGCCGATGCTCTATTCACTGAGCCAAAATGGCTAGGGCAAGATGTTAGGGATCTTGAAAGCCAGCCTAACAACCGACTTAATCCTGTGGCCAAAAATATTTAATTTCTTCATTAGCTATCTTTCAACATTCAGAAATAAAGGCTTAATAGAATGCTCAAAGATAATCTGAGGAAATCTTATAGAAAGTATAGCAATATCCAAATAAAAGTTCCACAAGGAGAAATAGAGCAAATAGCAGAAAGAAATGAATAGTTCAAGAAATTTTCCCAGAAATGAAGAATATGAATTTCTAAATTAAGAGAGTCCACTGAGTACCCAAGACAATGGGGAAAAACAAACAAAACAAAACAAAAACAGATCCCTGGCAGGGCACATCAACATGACATTCTAAAATACTGGAGTTAGAAGATTCCACAAGTTTCCAGCAGAGGGTGGTAAAGGAGGGCAAGCCTCATAGAAATGATCAGGAGTCCATATGGTTTTAGACTTCTTAATATACTACTGGAAGCTGGAATTCGTTGGAACCATCCATTAAAATTCTGAAGAAAACGTATTTCCACAATAATTGTATGTCCAAACTGGCAGCCTTCATGATGGTTCACGTACATACATTCTTAGACATTCAAGGTCTCAAATTGAGTTCCCTGCACCCTTTCCAAGAAAGCTACTGAAGGATAGTCTCTACCATAACAAGAGAATAAATCAAGAAAGAGCAGGACATGGATAGAGGATAGAGTAGATTCAGCATAAGAGGAATAAGAAGGGAATCCTTGGACAGTGTATGGAGATCCCATGATAAAAAACTATATAACAGGCATAGAAGACAGTTGCTTTGGATTTCCTCAAAAAGGTGGAGCTAATACCTGATGTGTCAGAATTTCCTAAGAAGGACTTTGGAACACTGAGTCTACAGTTGATTCGGGGGCAAGTACATGGAAAAGAAAACAGGCTGATTATTCCCTCCAAGGCACACAAAAATCTGTGCGAGAAAGAAAAGTAATTTAGCAAATGGCTTACGTAGCCATATTAATATAAACACTAAATATTAACCTAATCAAAATTATAATATAACTATAACTTTATAGTTATATTATAACTATAATACAGAGGGGAAAGGTGCTAGGAAAGGGAAGGCAAGAGATGATGTCTAACAATGAAATGTCAACCAGAGGTTATACAAATATGTTATCTTGAAATATGAAGAAAATATCAGAACCATCAATATAAAATACCTGATAGCAGAGCGTATTCTCCCAAGTCTTTTTTTTATTTTTTATTTTATTGATTTTTTACAGAGAGGAAGGGAGAGGAATAGAGAGTAAGAAACATCGATGAGAGAGAGACATCCATCAGCCGCCTCCTGCACGCCCTCTACTGGGGATGTGCCTGCAAGCAAGGTACATCCCCTTGACTGGAATCGAACCTGAGACCTTTCAGTCTGCAGACCGACGCTCTATCCACTGAGCCAAACTGGTTTGGCTTCTCCCAAGTCTTGAGGTATACCAGTGGCCTTGGAGTACTTCTCAGACTTCCGTTTGTCCCCGCAGTTGAGGATGGAGCCCTGGGCCTTCCCTTCCGGCATATCCCCTTTGCAGCTTTTTCCCTCTCTTTCCAGAAGTCATGTACACTGACTCTCAGTCGAGAGAAGGGAAAATTGAGAGTACCTACTCACTCCACTTCACTCCCGACTTGGAGTATCAGGAAGATACCTTGAGTTTCACATCTATGGCTTCTGGAGGGAGACAGGCAGGGGAGAGTTTGCCCCAAATCTCAGGGTTTCCCTGAGTTACCACTGTCCCCAAAGTAAAGATGCCATTAGCTCAGGCATCTCTCCTTGTTTGGATGCTGCTGAAAAATCTCATCCCTGTGTTTATAGTCTGTGTTCATTTCCTGTAGTGGTAGGAGATATTAATCTAGCTTTATTCTACCAATTTTTATCTATTTCATCTTTTTGTTTCCCATAGTACGAAAACACACTGCCTTGTGTTTAATAAGTACTCACACAGTGAGTGAATAATGAGAAATTAATTCAGTAAAAAATCTCCTCTTATAATATTTTTAGTTCATTCATGACCTTACATTAGATTCAAGAAATTATTTTAATCCTCACTGAAGAAGATGTTTTTATTAGAGGCCCAGTGCACAAAATTTGTGCATGGGGCGGGGGGTGTCCCTCAACCCAGCCTGCACCCTCTCCAATCTGGGACCCCTTGAGAGATGTCCAACTGCCCATTTAGGCCCAATCCCAAATAGGCAATTAGACATCCCTCTCACAATCCAGGACTGCTGGCTCCCAACCACTCACCTGCCTCTGCCTGACTGCCCCTAACCACCTCTGTCTGCCAGCCTGATAACCCCCTAACCACTCCACTGCCAGCCTGATTGATGCCTAACTGTTCCTTGACCAGCCCGATTGCCCCTAACTGCCCGCCCCCCTGCTGGCCTGGTCATCCCTAACTGCCCTCCCCTGCCAGTCTGGTCATCCCTACTGTTCTTCCCTGCAAGCACGGTCGCTGCCAACTGCCCTCCCCTTCTGGCCTGGTCACCCCTAACTGCCCTTACCTGCTGGCCTGGCCCCCCAACTGCCCTCCCCTGCAGGCCTGGTCCCCCCACAGCTGCCCTCCCCTGCAGGTCTTGGCACCCCTGCTACCCTTTCCTGCAGACCTGGGTCCCCTCAATTGTCCTCCCTTGCATGCCTTGTCTCCCCTAACTGCCATCTCCTGTAGGCCTGGTCAGTCCTAAATACCCTCCCCTGCAGGGCTGGGCACCCCCAGCTGCCCTTCCCTGCAGGCTTGGGTCCTCTCCAACTGCCCTCCCTTGCTGGCCTGGTCTCCCCCAATTGCCCTCCTCTGCCAGCTTGGTCACCCCCACTGCCTACAACTGCCCTCCCCTGCCGGCCATTCTGTGGCAGTCATCTTGTGTCCACATGGGGACAGCCATCTTGTGTCTTGGAGTGAAAGTCAATTTGCATATTACTCTTTTATTAGACAGGATTGATTTTTATAGAGACAGGAGGAGGGAGAAGGAGAGAGAGGGGGCGAGAAAGAGAGAATGAGAAAGAGAAACATCCTTGTGAGGGAGAAACATCAATCAGTTGCCCACTGTACATGCCCTACTGGGAATTGAACCCACAACCCAGGTATGTGCTCTGCCTGGGGACCGAATCTGCCACGTTTTGATGTATGGGACAATGTTCCAACAACTAAGCCACCTGGCTAGGGTTATATTCAAAAATTTTCTCCGGCATGCTCTAATCAATGTTTTGTTTTGTTTTAAAGAAGAAGAAGAAAAAGTACACTTCATGAAAAATGAAACTGAAAAAATACTTTGGCTGAATAATCTAGTACAATGGTCTGCAAACTGCAGCTCGAGAGCCACAGTTTGCCGCTCTGTTGACTAATGAGTTTGCCGACCACCGTCATATACTACCCTTTACCTCTCTGCACACAATATGCCACAATTGCCTAATCCTCACACCTTCCAGCTACCTGGTAACATTTAGTCTAATCCAGCAGTCAGCAAACTCATTAGTCAACAGAGCAGCAAACCGCGGCTCACGAGCTGCATGTGGCTCGCGAGCCACGGTTTGCCGACCACTGATCTAGTATACACATGCAAAAGATGACAATGTAACTGCTTTCCCAGAAAGTAACAGAAGAAAGAAGAGAGGAGAGGACAACATTTTTCTGCAGATATTAAAACCATCGTACTCATGAAGCAATCGCAGTTCTATTCATGATGTCTTATAGTTAATAAGGTGGGACACCAGATACCAGTAAGGCTTTGTCAAATCCACAATTTTATAAGTGCAACCATGGAAAAAATAATACATACCCAAATCCTGGGGGGAAAAAAACAGATTAAAAAGTTCATGAAAGAAACTGCCATTGAATCCTAAATGTAGAAAACCCAATAATGATTTCCAGTGTTTATTAAAACACCATTAGAAGATATGTATTTTCTGAAACTGATCTGCTAAATCTCAGTTTCTTGGTATCGTCATTCAAATCTCTAACCTCTAACGATTTTTATCCTCTTACTTCATTATACTCAGAAATTTCCAGGCAAAATATTATTCATAGATATTACTGTCTATTTACTAATTTCCTTCAGATTTTTACAAAGCCCCAAATCAATGACTAAATGAAAACATGTTCTAACTCACTGAGTGGAAATAAAGCAGCAGATGTGGCAACTGAAAGCTTCAAGGAAGGAAAGCTGATTCTTCAGGGGATTGAAACTTGGAATAACTTCAGCTGTGGAAAAGAGCCTCTATTCCCTCAAACTCGGAATATTTTATGAAGAAAATAAAAGCGTTCAAATGCCAAAGGAGGGAAAAACACTTAAAGGATGGAAAATGTTGAAAGGAGCTTGCCAATGGGATCTACACTTTTAAGTATCAATCAAATAGAGAGTTAGCCATATGCAAAGCTTCAAGGATTTCATCAGTAAGGACCATTCCTCTTCTTGGCAAGTTCATAAAAATGGCCATTTCTTTGTAACAGAAATCATTCTCTCTCCTTTCTAATCACAAAAGCATGTGCGAGCCTATATCTACCTAGCCCTGATCACCCAGTTACACAGTGATGGTTCCATCTGTCATATACACCTATGTACACAATAAAATGTTTGCCAGGACTACCTTTCCAGTGATACCTGCCCCCAAAATACAGGCTCATTCAATTCTCTGTTAAAAGAACAAATTTTTTTTTCACCAGTAGAAACAGATGAACGTACACAGGCCTTGGAAATGTTCAACATGGAAACTATCAGTGACTGAGACTGGAAAAGTAATAATATCAAGTTCAATTCTCTCACTTTGCAAATGAGAAAATTAAGGCCTGGGGAAGTAAAATGACATCACCAATGTCACAAGGCTACTATGATCAGGCAGCAATCAATATAATATTTTGAACCTATCCGACAGGTAGTAGTAAAGAGCAAAAAAGGGGACTGAGATGGGGTAAGCAGGTAGACAGGAGTTAGTCTACATCCAGGGAATAAGCATGTCAGAAGCCTACAAAGCAAGAAAGTACTGCAACTTTAAGGAACTAAAAAAAAAAATTGCTTCTGATTATGCTTGCACCACAAACTCAGATAAATAAGACACTAGTCACTATCTAAAAATGTGCCAGTGTAGCACGTATTTAGCCTTATGAATCATGTGATTGGCTATCAACAAGACTATATATTAATCCCCTGCTTTAAAAAACATTCAGGATTCTGAACCAAGATGGTGGCGTGAGGTATACAGCTGTACCTGCTGCCTCTCACAACCACACCAAAACTACAACTAAAAGACAAAACGACTATCCCCAGAATCATGGGAAAGCTGGCGGAGTGGAAGTTCTACAACGAGAAGGAAAGAACAAAGTGCATCCAGACCTGGTAGGACGTGCAGAGGCTCAGAAAGGCAGAGGTACAGAGACGCGAGTGAATCAGGCTGGCATGTGCTGTTTTTTTCAATTGGGAGGGAGTTACAAGTTCCCAACTCTCTGAACTCCAGTTTCTAGCAAGATTCTGGAGACCCAGAAATCACATAGGGAGAAACTGGACTGTCTGACATCGGGTCAGAAAGGAAGGGTGGCTCTCTCACAGAGATGTGTACTGGAATCATTGTTTACTGCATTGGGCTGCAGGACGTGAGCCTCGGGGATGCAGAAACACAGAGACATAGAGAGGGCCGACTGGAAGCCATCACTGTTTGCCATGCCCTAGCCTAGCAATTCCCTGAGACCCTGACCCGCCCAATTTACAAATCCACCCAAGCTGTGCTCAGCAGCTTTTGCTTATGAATGGCCTGCCCTCTAGCAGCTTAACCTAACAAACTGCAACTGGGTCAGACAACTCTAAAACTTCCAAACCCCAAACACAGCAGTTCTTCCATTAATAGACACAGCTAATCCTCACAGTCAATTGGCCTGGAGGTCAATTCCTCCCAGTGTACCAATAGCAATCAAGGCTTAACTACAACAAGACTGTGAACCCAGCCCACAAAGGGGTGCACCAAGAGTGTCCACCTCAGATGATTGGGGAGGCAGAGCTACTGGGCCCTAAAGGATACCTAGCAAACAAAGCCACTCCATCAACACAGGGAAGCAGCCAAAATACAGAGACCAAGAAACATGTCACGAATGAAAGAAATTGAGGAAAGCAAATGACTGGACATAAGAGTTCAAAACTACATTTATAAGGTTATTCAAGAATCTTCTACAAACCGCCAAGAAACTTAGTGAGACCTCTGAGAAACTTAGTGGGACCTTCAAAGATCTTACTGAGAATGCCCCCCCAAAATGGAAAAGAACCATCAGAAATTAAGCATACACTGTCTGAAATAAAGAATAATATACAGAAATCCAACAGCAGACTAGAGGACCCCAAGAATCAAACCAAAGATCTGAAATATGAGGAAGCAAAAACACCAAACCAGAAAAATGAGTCCAAAAATGTGAAGATAGTGTAAGGAGCCTCTGGAACAACTTCAAGCATACCAACATCCAAATTATGGGGGTGCCAGAAGAAGAGAGAGAGCAAGATACTGAAAACCTATTTGAAGAAATAATGACTGAAAACTTCCCCCACCTGGTGAAAGAAATGAACTTACAAGTTCAGGAAGTGGACAGAACCCCAAACAAAAGGAATTCAAAGAGGACCACATCAAGACACAGCATAATTAAAATGCCAAGTGCAAAAGACAAAGAGAGAATCTTGAAAGCAGCAAGAGAAAAAGTTACCTACAATGGAGTACCCATACGATTGTCAGCTGATTTCTCAACTGAAACTATGCAGGCCAGATGGGAGTGGCAAGAAATATATAAAGTGATGAACAGCAAGAACCTACAACCAAGAGTTCTCTATCCAGCAAAGCTATCATTCAGAATTGAAGGTCAGATAAAGAGTTTCACAGACAAGAAAAAGCTAAAGGAGTTCATCACTACCAAACCAATATTATATGAAATGCTGAAGGGTATTCTTTGAGAGGAGGGAGAAGAAGAAAAAGGTAAAGATAAAAATTATGAAAAACAAAGTGATAACAAATACATACCTATCAACAAGTGAATCTAAAAATCAAGTGAATAAAGAATCTGATGAACAGAATAAACAGGTGAATATAATAGAATTAGGGGCATAGAAAGGGGGTGGACTAACAATTCTTGCGGGAAAGAAGGAATGAGGGGGGCAAGAAGAGATTGGACAAAGATCTTACACCTATAGATGAGGACAGTGGCGGGGGGTAAGGGCATGGGGTAGGGGTAGGGAGTCAGGTGGAGGGAAGCTATGGGGGGGGGAAAAGGAACATCAGTAATAAACTGAACAATAAAGATTTATTAAAAATAAAATAAATAAAATAAAATAAAAAACATTCATTGTAGTACTGGCATAAGAATATACAGTTCAACAGAATAGACTGGAGTGTAGAAATAAACCCTTCATTCATAGTCAAATGATACTTAACAAAGGTGTCAATGCAATTCAGTACGAAAAGGAGAGCATTTTTCAGCAAGCAGTGCTGAGACAACTGAATATCCACATACAAAGAGATGAACTTGGACTCTTAACTCATACTATATATAAGAATTAAATCAAATGGGTTAGAGGCATGAATGTAAAAGTAAAATTATAATACTTTTAGAAGAAAATAGGAGGTCTTCAAGGCCTTTAGGTTAGACGAGTGATCGGCAAACTCATTAGTCAACAGAGCCAAATATTAAGAGGACAATAACTGAAATTTCTTTGGAGAACCAAATTTTTTAAACTTAAACTTCTAATGCCACTTCTTCAAAATAGACTCGCCCAGGCCGTGGTATTTTGTGAAAGAGCCACACTCAAGGGGCCAAAGAGCCGCATGTGACTTGTGAACCACAGTTTGCCAACCACTGGGTTAGGCAAACATTGCTTAGATATGATGCCAAAAGCATGATCCAAACAGGAAAAAACTGATAAATTGCACTTCATCAAAATTCATATTTTTGTGCTTCAAAAGTCACCATTAAGAAAATGAAAAGACAAGTCACAGACTGGAAAATGTATTTGCAAATCACATATCTGGTGTAGGACTTATAACCAAAATATACAAATTCCAGAATATACAACTCAACAATAAGACAAAATATTAAAACTGGGCACATAATTTGAATAGAAATTTCACCAAAGAAGCTATACGAATCACTAATAAGCGCATGAGAAGATGCTCAACATCATTAGTCATCGGGGAAATGTAAATCCAAACCACAACAAAATACCACTCCACACCTTTTTATTATAGGATGGCTATAATAAAAAGAAGATGTAAAGAACAAGCAATCATCATAGATTGCTGGTAGGAATGTAAAATGGTAGAGAGACTTTGGAAAAATTTGTTATTTTCTTAAAAAATTAAACAAAAATTTACCATACACCTAGGAAATGTACTCCTATATTTCATGTATACCCAAGAGAAATTAAAAGATGTATATACCAAAACTTGTATTCAAATGTTCACGACAGCATTATTCATAATGGGCAAAAAGTAGAAACAAGTCCAATGTCCATCAAACTGAAAATATGAATGGACAAAATGTAGCACAGCCATGCAATAAAAAAATAGATATATTCCTAAGACTTCCTGTCTCTCTAAAGTATCTCAGGGAAATCTGCCCAACGTTGTAAATCACGTGGTAGAGAACACAGGAAAACAGTATTAATTTCTTGCATAAAGAGGGCACCATATTTATTCTTCAATACAGCTTTTAAGTTTACATATTAGTGTTTTTACCTATAGAAAAAATAAGGTGTGCACCTCAGATTAATACAGATTGCTTTCTCTGATACCAAATCTACTGCAACAAAGATTTGAACAAAGATTTCCCATCTTCACAGGATTCTGAAGGAGAACAAAGCAAGTTACATTTCACTGGCTCTCAATCTCCTTGCCTGTAATATGTGAGAATTGACCGAGATGACATTTAAATTCTCTTTCAACACGGACACTCTATGATTCTTTAATTTATTTGCCAGTGTTTATCAATAACTCCTTCATCATGCGCCATGGGATACGTGATAAGGGTTTACTAGATCCCAGGTGGAGAGACATGCAGAGTTAAGCATCAGAAAACACGAGATTTAATCTCATGAAAGTCAAATTTCATTTCTCATATTACATTTACATCAATGTATTTCTCCCGATCGATTTTATTATTAAACTCTTTCGTTTGGTTAAAATCACTAGCTCTGTGTGTGTGTGTGTGTGTGTGTGTGTGTGTGTGGTGTGTGTGGTGTGTGTGTGTGTGTGTGTGTGTGTGTGTGTGTGTGTAAACCCGCGGGCACTTTGAAGGGAAGGAAGGCCGGCAATCTGGGAGAAGATTCTACTATCTTGAAACTCTCTTTTCTATCATGAATTTTTTTAAAGTGACATATAGTCAGACAAACTTCTAAGCCTGAAGCATTTCAAATGAGTCTGTGATGACAACTACACCACATCAGTTTCTCAATCACTCCACAACCTTTTACAACCGGGATTAACCGTATCACTGCAAAAGAACTGATCTAAGACTTCCTAAGGACACCGTTCACAAACTCCTCCCCTGCTCTCCTTTCTTTTTGCCTCGTCAGCAGACTTTTTAGACTTCTGGTCTCCAGTTATTCCTGAAATTTACTCCAGACCACCGTACTATGTCCATTACTCATCTCATGTCTTCTCGTGGCTTCAGGTCCAGTTTTCAAGACAAAAGATATCTGGTATTCACATAAATGAAGGGTTTTGAGCAGAGAGGTGACATCATAGGTGTGCTTAAGAAAATTCATCCTATTACTCAATGAAGGAAAGAACAAAGCAAGCAAGCCAGATTAAAAATGACTACAGTAGCCTCCGAGGCAGCTGGTAATAAGCAGTGAACCGAGGCAGATATTCAAGAAGAATCAACAGAATCTGACTCCCCAAATCAGATTCATCCTTCAGATGTTAACTCACCAGCTTGGGTACCCTCCCCCCAACACATCGGCAGCTCGTCCTTGTTAGAAGCCACCCAGACTTCAGCACTCTTCCCACAAGTTCACTGTAATTCCGACTGGCAGAAGGTGGGGTGACGTCCATATTCCGCTTAGAATTCTCCCCAGCAGCCAGCACCCAGTGCGTGCTCAGTAAATGCTGGTTAAATGAAAAAGACATTTATCCTGGTCATCATTCCTGAAAGTCCATTTCAGTTTTCAGACGATTCCATAAACTCAAGTGCATAAAAGAGACGTGGTGATGTATGGAGAATGATGTTGCTTGGTGGTATTCTTCGGCTCACAGGTTTTATCAGAGTCCTCAGTGAAATGTCCGATAAGAAAAATGGTTAAGTAAACCACGGTCCAAATTAATCAAGGTAAAGGTAGTAAAACAGAGTATCGCCATTCTGCCACTACCAAAGGAGTAACGGATCGGAGCTGTGGTTTGCTGGAAACAGTTCAAACCAGCTTGTGCGAAGCCAACTGTGTCCATCTGCTCCAGCCCGGCATTCAGGGACACATCAGCAAGAGGGAAATTGGCTGTGACAGGAGTGTTTATACCATACAAACTGGCAAAGGGCCAGCTGTTAAGCATTTACCAGCATTCTGCTGCCTGGAGGCGAGGATCAATACTTAACTAAGAACCGTTATTCGAAAGGCTGCCGGCGATGCTCATGGTCATGGATTAGTCAGCCTCTGCCTACGTGAACACACCGATCAAGCAAACGGCACAAAAACAGGGGTGTGAGACAGCGGGATCTCCTGACAGGATGCAGTCGGAAGTGCGCAGCATCCCTCTGAAGTATTCTTGCCAAAAATAGAACCTGATTCTGATCAAGCCTGGATCTCTCTACCGGTTTATAGGAATTACAGGACATGGAAGAACAGACAACCAGCCAAATACAGAACGTGGCAACGTCTACAGGGCGGATAATTTGCCTGTTTGCCTCCGGATAAATGAATGGATATTAAAAGGGGGAGACTGAAGGAGGACCCTATCTATTAAAGGCAAGTTAACAGAGGGCAAAACAAACACGATGTGCACGAAGCCCCTGTTTAGATACTCACTGAGCAGGCCACTATAGAGAGACAGAGTTGAGACAGTTCAGGGAATCTGAACATTGATGAGATATTAGATGATGTAAAGGGAATATTGTTAATTTTTTACAGATAATAAAGGCTTGGGAGCTGAATTTTTTTCAAAGGCCTTATCCATTAGAGCAAGAGTGGAGAACATCCAGCCCACAGGCCCTATAAGGCCCGTGAAGTCATTAGGTCTGGCTGTGCCAAGGCATTAGGGTGAGTTAATTAAATGCTGGACCAGATACAGCAGGCTCATTTTTAAGTTGATAATTTTCTGTGGCCCGAGAATGATGTTATAAATATCCCAATGGCCCTTGGCAGAAAAAAAATGTTCCCTATCCCTGCATTAGAGATACAAATGAATTATGTATGAAATTATAATATCTATAATTTGCTTCAACATAATCTGTGGATGGGGTTTCTCGTTTATATATACTTGAACTTTTCCATAATACCGTTTTTAACAGAGTGGCGAGTATATAAACACATATAAAACAATTATGAAATTATCAGTACTGACATGGACGTTATCTCCAAGAAATAATGTAACTATGAAAAAGCATGGAGGGGTCCTGGCCAGTGTGGCTCAGGTGGTTGGAGTGTCATCCGTGCACCGGGTCATGGGTTCGATTCCCAGTCAGGGCGCATAGCCAGGTTGTAGATTCAAACCCCGGTTGGGGTACATGTGGAAGTCAACTGATCGATGTTTCTCACATAGATGTTTCTCTCTTTCTCTCCCCCGCTCCCTCCCTCTCCCTTCTACTCTCTCTAAAATCCATACATACATATTATTGGGTGAAAATTTAAAAAAAAAAAACACCTAGGGGAAACATGCACAACGTGATTCCAATTATTTTAAAGGTAAAAAGCATGAAATTGATGTCCCAGGTACACATCTCCATTTGTAAAGGCACTAGGAAATGTCTGAGGAATACAGTGGTAACTCTAGATACGAGTGCCCTAACATACGAGATTTTTGAGATATGAGCCATCGAGCGAGCGATTTTTGCTTTGAAATACGAGCAGCATTTGAGATAGGAGTCATCGCGTGGATCAGCCGGCTGCACACGACCCACCAGTTTATCGCGACTCGAGCGTCTCATAGTTTCCCACGCCTCAAGGTTACGGAACGAATTAAACTCGTATCTCGAGGTACCACTGTACATTCCCTGGGGAGGATGCTGGGCTTGGTAGGGATGGCGTTAGGGACAGTCCTGTAATGTTTTGATTTTACACACAAGGAAGCATCTATCACTCAAAGGAGTTTCAGAAGCATTTTTGAGTCAGAGGTCATACTAACATTTCCCACTCCACCCTCCAGAGACTCAAGTCTGGTTCCTCCCGAGCCACAGGCCTTGTCAGAGGGCCCAGCCAGCCAGGGCAGCTGTAAATCGGAGGGTGGATAGAAGAGCGTGCACTCTGCCCAACAGCCAGCTTGGCTGTACCCTCACCCTGGCAAGCCTTTGGAAACGTCTCTAGGCTTTTGACAGTGAGAGGCGTAAATCCGGCGCTGTTCTAGTGCAGAAACTTTCACAGAACTGATTGAGGGGCGGGGCCTACGTGGAGAAAGAAGCAGGAAAAGGAAAGCAGCAGCCAAGCACAGACTGCCCACTGCGAGGGCACCTTCCAAAGACGGCGACTGGCATGTACCTCGATGAGCATGCTGGGTACTGGCACAGACAAGTTTGCCAATACCTGGATGGACTTTTGTCTCTGAAAATTTTCACCTGGCCCATAGTTACTTCTCTGTGCTCAAAATGAACCTTTAGACCTCAAATCTCATGACAAAATAACACTCCACTGCAGCCAACACCTTTTATTTGTTAAATGCTGAGAAGCTCAAAGGAAACCTGATGCCTTGTTACTATGAATTCTGAGTGTTGCATCTAATAGGAGAGCCCCTCCCACAAATCAGATCAGGCCTGAAAGCAAGGATTCCGGTCTAGAAAGCTAGAAGGCATCGGCTGGCCATTCAAAGACAAAGAGCCGCGAGTGGCAGCCAAAAGGATAAACTGGACTTCGTCACAATCAAGCCCAGCGGGTACGGCTTAGTGGTTGAGCACTGACCCATGAACCAAGAGGTCACTGGTTCAGTTCTCAGGCAGAGCACATGCCTAGAGTTGTGGGCTCGATCCCCAATAAGAGGTATGCAGGAGGCAGTCCATCAATGACGTTTCTCTCTCTCTATCCTTCTCCCTTCCTCTCCGTCTAAAATAATAAAAACATAATTTTTTAAAAAAATGTAAAAACATTTGTACTTCAAAGCACACCATCAAGAAGGTTGAATGGACAACCCACAGCATGAGAGAAAATATTTGTAAATCACATATCTGAAAAGGGAATTGTAGCCAGAATGTACAAAGAACCCTTACAATTCAACAATTAAAAGGCAAATAATGCAATTTAAGAATGGGCATAGCCCTGACCAGTTGCTAGTAGTCAGAGCGCCGGCCTGCAGACCAAAGGGCATGTGCCTCCATTGAAGGTCAAGGGCATGTACCTCCATTGCAGGCTTGATCCCTTGCTGGGAAGTGTAAGGGAGGCAACCAATCGATGTGTCTTTCTCACATCAATGTTTCTCTCTTCTCCATCTCCTCTCACCCCTCTACTCTCTCTAATAAATACCCAATGGGAAAAAAATAGAATGGGCATAGATTTTGAATAGACATCTCTCCAAAGATGACATATACATAGCCAATAAGCACATGAAAAGATGTTCAACATCAGTAGTCATTAGAAATTACAAATCAAGCCGAAACCGGTTTGGCTCAGTGGATAGAGCGTCAGCCTGCGGACTGAAGGGTCCCAGGTTCGATTCCGGTCAAGGGCATGTACATTGGTTGCGGGCACATCCCCAGTAGGGGGCGTGCAGAAGACGGCTGGTCGATGTCTCTCTCTCATTGATGTTTCTAACTCTCTATCCCTCTCCCTTCCTCTCTGTGAAAAATCAATAAAATATATTTTAAAAAAAGAAATTACAAATCAAAATCATGATACCACTTTATACTTACTAATATGGCGAAAATAAAAAGGACAGGCAATAACCAGCGTTTCAAAGATATGAAAAAAAGGTAATCCTCATAATGGCTAATGAGATGGCAAATTGGTGCATCTGCTTTAGAAAAGAATTCAGTCGTTCTTCAAAACATCCAACATCATGTTACCTACCATATGAACCAGAAATCCCAACCCCATGTATATACCCAAGAGAAAGAAAAAATGTTTACACAAAACTTGTACATGACCCAGCCGGTGTGGCTCAGTGGTTAAGTGTTGACCTATGCACCAGGAGGTCACGGTTTCGATCCCCAGTCAGGGCACATGCCCGGGTTGTGGGCTCGATCGCATGCAGGAGGCAACCCATCAATGATTCTGATCATTAATGTTTGTTTCTCTCTCTCTCCCTTCCTCTCTGAAATCAATAAAAACATATTTTATTGAGACAAAGGTGATCCCCTCTTACATGCAGTGATCATATTATATCACCTTCTCCCTAGGAAAACACAAGCTTTACATGTAATGCCAGCACCTCTACCTATATAGAGTCCTGGGATAGTCTAGCTCTGGTAAATCATTATGTTCACATTCTCTTTACAGAAATCAAAGTTAAAACTAATTAAGTTGCCAAAGTTGACCTTGCTCATTTTTACACATTTACATTAAATCAGCTAGTTGTTACTCTTCCTCATAGACTGTTATTGAGCTTCATAAATTTGAAGGCATGAAAGCTACCCACTTCTAAGCTGCTTTCTTAAATCCTTTCTGAATACTACCCCAAGTCTGTGGGTTCACCTCGCTTTGATCTATTTCCTTCTCCCTCCATATAAACATCATCACTCCATGCAAGCCAGCTTACCTTTTTCTTTTCATTCTTGCTTCTTGGTCTCTTCCCCCATTCTATTTCTCCTGCACACTATCACTCCACTTTAGGCCACTCTGACACTTCAGGCCTCAGTCACTGTTTTCCAATCCTCTGATTCTTATTTTTCAAAGCATCAGCTTCATTGTCTCTCCCTTTCCACTCAGGCCCACATCTTGTCTCATTGCACATTCTGTATCCCTTACCTTTACCTCCCCTTCTGTCCTCCTGTTAGAGTCTGTCTTAAATGACACAGTTGATAGAGAAATGGGGTTCTGGTGGGCTGTAAGGACATGGACCTAGTGAAGTAGCAGGTTAAGTTAGCTCCCCTATGGCCGCGCCCACATTCCCAAGTGCTTCAGAGAAGACAGGTCCCGAACCTCATCAGAAAAACACAGAGACAAATGGTCCCAATACTTAGGCAAAAAAATATGTAGCAACAGAAGCTGGATGAGCCTTTTGAGCAGGCAATTCACAAAAAGAAGAATATTAACAGCCAATAATTGTTTGAAAAGATGTACCGTCTCACGAGGAATCAAGGAAATGCAAACGTTTGCCGATCATATTGGTAACAATAAAGAAGATGAACATTAACCAGTGTTGGCAGGGTGTGTAAGGAGACAGGCAATGTCAGCAGTGGGGTAAGCTGATAGGTCCAAGTTTCCTACAGCTCAGTTTAGCAACATATACAGTGGTACCTCGAGATACGAGTGCCCTAAGATATGAGATTTTGAGATACGAGCTATTTTTGCTTTGAAATATGAGCAACAGTTGAGATAGGAGTCATCGCGCGGATCGGCCAGCTGCACACGACCCACCAGTTTACCGCGACTCAAGCGTCTCATAGTTTCCCACGCCTCAAGGTTACGGAACGAATTAAACTCGTATCTCAAGGTACCACTGTATCTGTATTTGAAGCATCTATGGCCTTGGTCCCAGCGACTCCAACTTGTAGGATTCAGCCCAAGAAAAGAAACAGATGGGGAAACAAAGATATGCATGCAAAGTCCTTAAAAATCTCTGCCTTGTTTATGATCAGGGGCAAAGCGAGTTTGGTGGAGGAGCCTGAGAAAAACAGGCTCATGACTGTGAAGGGGGGAAGGAGGAGGACAGAGAGAAGAGAGAGAAACAGAGCAAAGGGGGAGGGGAGGAAAGACAAGGAGCAGGAACGAGCACAGAGAAGATGAAAAGGAGAAAGAGAGAGGCAACGGGCTCTGTGAGAAAGGAGCAAGGCGAGCACATACAAAGGAGTCGCGTGTGAGCATGAGAGAAAGGTGTAGGAGAGAGTCAATGTGGAAACGCGGTGAGAGAAAACTCTTCATCCGCGCACCATCCGTTCTGGTGCATCCACATCACGCAGACGCGAAAAGCAATTAAGCAGCTCTCTATTGTGAAATAGAAAGATGGATGATTGGGAAGCTCAGGATGTAGCACAGCAGCAAAGTGTGACCCAGCTGGTCAAAAGTGACATACAAAGACCAGTGTAGCTGGGGTTACTGCATGGGCATCCTGGTTCTCAGTGGGTGTACATTCCTAGTTGGTCAGGATTTTAGTAATTTCTAGCAAAATGCAATACAGTGGTACCTCGAGATACGAGTGCCCTAACATACGAGATTTTTGAGATACGAGCCATCGAGCGAGCGATTTTTGCTTTGAAATACGAGCAACAGTTGAGATACGAGTCATCGCGTGGATCGGCCGACTGCACACGCCCCACCAGTTTACCGAGATTCGAGCGTCTCATAGTTTCCCAGGCCTCAAAGTTATGGAACGAATTAAACTCGTATCTCGAGGTACCATTGTTCACTAAAGTTCTACACAACTTAGATCTTTGTACTTGCCTGTGAGAATGAACCAGCACGGAAACAAATCAAGTGAATGCAATGGTATCACCTGTTTTTCACGCTGCTCTCTTCTTCATGTGATCAATTTAAATGGCTCATTGAAATGTTTTTGATAAAAACTCTCAGCCAAGTGGGAATACAGGCATCAGACCTCAACAATAACAAAGGCCACATATGAAACCTACAGGCAACATCATGCTCAATGGGCAAAAACTAAAACCAGCCGAGACCGGTTTGGCTCAGTGGATAGAGCGTCGGCCTGCAGACTGAAAGGTCCCAGGTTCGATTCGGTTGGGGGCATGTACCTTGGTTGCGGGCACATCTCCAGTGGGGGGCGTGCAGGAGGCGGCTGATCGATGTCTCTCTCTCATCGATGTTTCTGACTTTCTATCCCTCTTCCTTCCTCTCTGTAAAAAATCAATAAAATAAAAAATAATAATAAAAAAAGTAAAACCATTTCCCCTAAGAATTGAAACAAGACGAGGATGTCTGCTTTCACCACTCTTATTCAGCAGAGTCCTGGAAGTCCTAGCCACAGCAAGCAGACAAGAAGAGATAAAAGGCATCCAAATTGGAAAGGAGAAAAGAAAACTGTCATTATTCACAGATGACATGCCATCGCACATAAAGACTCCACTAAAAAATTATGAGATTTAATCAATGAATTTGGCAATGTAGCAGGATACAAAATTACACCCAGAAACCAAATGGCATTTTTATATACCAATGATGAACTCTCAGAAAGAGAAACTGAGAAAAACAATCCCATTTACCATTGCAACACGAACATTAAGATACTTAGGAATAAACTTAACCGAGGAGGTAAAATATCTGTACTCGAGCCCAGCTGGCATGGCTCAGTGGTTGAGTGCTGACCTATGAACCAGGAGATCAGGGTTCAATTCCCAGTGAGGGCACATACCCGGGTTGTAGGCTTGATCCCCAGTGTGGGGCATGCAGGAGGCAGCCCATCAATGATTCTCTCTTATCATTTATGTTTCTTTCTCTCTCTCTCCCTTTTCTTTCCTCTCTGAAATCAAATGCCGAAACTGGTTTGGCTCAGTGGATGGAGCGTCAGCCTATGGACTGAAAGGTCCCAGGTTTGATTCCAGTCAGGGGCATGTATCTTGGTTGTAGGCACATCCCCAGTCGGGGGTGTACAGGAGGCAGCTGATCGATGTTTCTCTCTCATCGATGTTTCTGACTTTTTATCTCCCTCCCTTCCTCTCTGTAAAAAAAAAATCAATAAAATATATTAAAAATATATATATTTTTTAAGAAAAAGCTGTCTTAATTCATGTACTCCCAAAAGCAACCCCTAAGACAGGTACTTAGGAACAGGAATTTTATTTGATGTGGGGAAAGTGGCACAGGGCAGGAGGGAAGAAAGTCAAGAAAAGGTGTGCTATTAATGGAGTCCTACAGCACACAATTGGGGGACAAATCACAGAACTGTCACACTGGGGGGATGTCAAGGAAGTCAGAGGGCTTTATCCTCCTCAGCCTCCCTCCCCTCCTCATTCTGCTCCAGGAATGAGAGCCTGTGGGCCAAACACGTTGCTATTTGGATTATATATTGATTACAGGCCGAGCACGAATGCATGCATGGGTGCGGTCCCTAGGCCTGGCCAGCGATCAGGCCAGCTGCGGGGGAGGGACTGTGGCCAGCCAGGAGGAGGGGCCACGGGGGGTTGGCTGTGGGAGCGCACTGACCACCAGGGGGCAGCTCCTGCATTGAGCATCTGCTCCTTGATGGTCAGTGCACATCATAGTGACCGGTTGACCTGTCGTTCTGGTCACAATGGTCGCTTAGGCTTTTATATAGATAGATAGATAGATTATCTCACCCAAACCCTCCAATTCTCTGGATATCGGCCCTATTTTATAGATTAGGAATCCGAGATGCAGAAAGATTATAAACCAGTTGATGAAAAGCAGATAGTTAATAAGCAGCTGAGCAAGACTCTGAGTCCAGTCTTGTCTCTTCCTCTCTAGGATGCGATGTCATAAAAGCCACAGCATATCCATTCTCCAAATAGCTGGCTGTGAGATGCTTGTGTTTCCAGCCTCTCTCTTTGCAAAGAAAACATATGGAGACAGCTGCCCAGACTGTTTTAATCTTCTCGCATCCACAGAAAAATCTTCTAGGTCATAATCCACCCATCATGTAAAATTTTTATAGCATCATCATCCACGGCTACTCCCACCCCAGATACTAGTTACTATGAAATTATGCCAGAATTTGGATCAAAGTAGGGGGCGAAGGGGGGGGGGATTCAAGGCAAATTTTTATCTGATGAACTCATGGCAGAGAATCAAATTTCTGAGAGAGCTCCAGATTCTAGTATATTAAAAAGCATTCTATAACTTTACTGTGAAGAGAGCACTTTATTAGAATAAATAAAACATGCTGAGCTCCGCCGGGACACAGAGGTCACGCTAATGTGTGAGCCAAGGAGGCTTTTCGTGCTTTGGGAGAAAAGATAATAATCTGCAAATCATTCGCATGTGAGGTTGGCTTGATTTAAAATGCACATAGGTATAAAAAGGCCCAGGGAATCGGGGTATTTATAGTTTGCCTTCATTCGTCAGTGGAAAGACCCTGGCTGGTCCGAAAGGAACACTTGGGATGGCGCTGTACCCTAGTTCCCTCCGCAAAGCAAAAGCATGATTCTCGTCTTCGGGTCCATAGGTCCCCTGGTCTTCTACTTCACAGGGAGCCGGGGAGCAGTCAGGCCCTCTGACGCTCCTCACACTCCAGCCCCGCTCTGCAGCAGCTGGCTCAGGAACGCCACAGCCCCAGAAGTCCAAGAGCATCCCTTACCCTAGACCCCACCACCTAACCATCCGTCAGCCTCAGAAAGCAGAATGCCCTTCGCCTTAAACCCCACAGGACACCGGATCTCCGCCACACGGATAAAACGCAAACACTGCTCACCCAGATCTTTCACGGAAGAACTGGGGAGATGACAGATCACAGTCTTGTGTACCAATTACCAGGATGCACATAGCAAGACCCCAGCCACACGCTCGGCGAGCGGTCTGGGCGAAGCATTTTTATCCCCTGGGAACAGAATTTCCTAATTCTTGGTGCAGAGCGAGGGCGGGCAAGGCTCCAGACACATGTGATACCGATCTGCCTGGAACTGCTTTCCCGCCCAAGAATCTCACGATCAGGGCGGATTTTCCCGGGATGGGAGGCAGCCGGGTCTGCCCGTGCTCCGGCTCACGAAGGCCCCTGTGGCAGACACCCGTCCACCGGCTCTAACAGGGAAGGGAAGGGCGGGGTGCAGGGGGGACTTCACCTGGCACACTGGGCTGGAAGACTTTATTCAGATCCAAGGAGGAGGCTCTGGAATGGGTTTTCTGTGGCCGCGGTGGCGGGGTGGGGGGGTCCTCGCCCCTTTTCATGGCCTCTTCTATGGAGGTGCTAGAGTAAGATCTGCAGCAAAACAAGGGAGAGTCAGAAAGGAGGCAGCGAAGCTTTGCTCTCGGACGCTGGGTGGAAAGGGAAAATGCTCGCAAAACTCACAGTGGCCGCAAAGGACTGAACGGCTCCCACAGCCACTCTGAGTTTCACTGGTCCCCTGGCTGCCCCGTCTGCCACATGCCCGAACCCCAATCGCCAATCGGAACCTGTCACCCTCTTTGCTCCTCTTACATCTGAAACCAGTGGTTCTCAACCTTCCTAAGGCCGCGACCCTTTAAAACAGCTCCTCATGGGGTGGTGACCCCCAACCATGAAATGATTTCCGTTGCTACTTCATCACTGTCATTTCGCTACTGTTATGAACTGTAATGTAAATATCTGATAGGCAGGATGTATTTTCGTTGTTACAAATTGAACATAATTAAAGCATAGGGATTAATCACAAAACAATATGTAATTATATATTGTGAAATATTTATTTCTAATTACAAATAAATGAAATTTTGTCTGGAATCGTGGTGTAGCATGGGTAACAGTCTTCCTATGACAACAGTAAACGACATTGCTACACTTTGCTACACCGAGGAGCGGTGTGTTGGTCCCTAAGACCATGGGAAATAGGTGTTTTCTGATGGTCTTAGGCGACCCCTGTGAAAGGGTCGTTCGACCCCCAAAAGGGTTGCGACCCACAGGTTGAGAACCGCTTTCTTAAACCGAAATTTGCTGACAAGACAAACTTTCTGTACATTAAAGTCTGTTTCTACTGGAAGGATCGATAAGAAGGGCACGAAAACCCTCCCGCTTTGGCGCTTCCCTATTTCAGTCGAAGGGCTCCGTGCTGTTAACTGAGTGCAGAACCTTCCTCCTGCTCGCGTGCAAAGGCGATGGCAGGGACAGACAAGCTGAGAGTAGGAATCAAATGTGCAGCCGAGACCGGTTTGGCTCAGTGGATAGAGTGTCAGCCTGGGGACTAAAAGGTCCCAGGTTTGATACCGGTCAAGGGCATGTACATTGGTTGCGGGCACATCCCCAGTAGGGGTGTGTGGGAGGTGGCTGATCGATGTCTCTCTCTCATGGATGTTTCTGGCTTTCTATCCTTTTCCCTTCCTCTGTGTGAAAAATCAATAAAATATATTTTTAAAAAAGAATCAAACATGCAAGGGGACACGCCACAAATGAAATTCGGGAAAGGGAAAAATACACGCCAATCAGGCCAAGGGGTCTCGTTTGTCTTGCCATGGGAAATAAGGGTTTGGGGGAACTTTCCTAGCAAAAGCCTCCTTTTCCATTACTCCCTCAATTTGTGACAAAGCTATAGCTGCCTAGGCAACTTCTGAGATCGTAATGTCAAGAATGACATTTAAAGAAATAGGAGCTACATAATTTGCCAGAGTTCGCACAGCTAGAAAGTTGCATCGGCTCCATTTAAACTCTAGTCCCTATCTGTTTCCCAATTCCATTTCACAAACGTTCTGATGTTGCCTATGAGCCAGGGAAGAAATCTTCGGGTGACAGCAGCTAGACTATTAGAGACTGACTTCCTTTCTAAATTAATTCCACTCGACACACTAGTCTATTGCTTAGGAATAGGTTTGTGGATGAGTTCCCAATATGATTTTCTAAGAGGTGAATGTGTATGTACAGTAGTTCTCTTCAGCTTCTCAGCTGATCTTATGTCAAAAAAGAAAATGACCTTTGAGTCAACAAAATGTCCTGGAGACAAATTAACCTCAGAAAACTGCTCTTGGTGTTTAGCTATTAGAGTGGCACTTACGAAATTAGAATCGATCCATTTTTATTAGGTAACTCCAGTTCTTCGTAAAGCTGCTTTTCACATAGCAAGTTTTTGTTTCCTGAATGAGTTCCTCAAGGTTTCTGTTTGCCATTTAATAAAGTCACCGTAATGCCACGTGACCTGCTCTGGGGTGGTCCCTGTCACACAACTGGCAATGCAGGCAAGGCAAGGCCATGCAGGAAGTATCAGGAAGAAGGCGCTAATACTTTCAACCAGAATAAAATGGAATTTATCTGAAAGAATGACGAAGTTTTCAAATGGGAACTCCTGATTGAAAAAGGAAATTAGAGCCCTGGCTGGTTTGGCTCAGTGGATAGAGTGTCCGCCTGTGGACTAAAGGGTCCCGGGTTCAATTCTGATCAAGGGCACATTCCTAGGTTGCGGGCTCGATCCCCAGTAGGAGGCATGCAGGAGGCAGCCAGTCAGTGATTCTCTCTCATCATTGATGTTTCGATCTCTCCCTCTCTCTTCCTCTCTGAAATCAATAAAAATATTTTTAAAAAGAAATCAGAGACCTCAGCTGGAAATTAAAAGAACTTCTAATGTCAAATATAGCTTTAGAGACATCTTTCACTAAATAAAAAGAAAAAATGTGTGTGGTATACACACACACACACTTAGGCATATTACTCTTTACCACGTATCTCATGCCACTTTATTTCCATATATAACCTGTATATTTGTATTTTGTTCTGGAAAGTTAACTGGATATCAAATAAGTGATACTGAAAAACTGTGATTGCAACCAATTAGAATATAAAGGTGCAGGGAATAAAAAACTACTAATATAGTAGTATTCGAGTGGTCATTTTTCCCTTTCCCTTATATTTCTACAGAGCACTATTATTCTAAAAAGGAGGGCAAAGATGATTTTATTCTTTTGGTCTCAGTAAAGACCCAAATAGGAGTAGTGAAATAAAAACATCCAAATTAGATCAGCAGACTAATCCCTAAAAGAAGAATATATTAAAATTTATCCAGTGAGATTAATAATCAAATATGTAACTATGAGATTTTGTAATTTCACTCACTTTGGGAGAGAGAGGAAGTCATAAGTGAAAACTGTGAGGTTCAATTTACAGTTAACATAGACTACATAAGCATATTTCTGCAGTTGAAAGGTTTTTCCAACTATAAGGGCAGACAAATGTTACTATTCCTATATCCTAAAGCCTACAGACTAATATGCAAAAGATCCATTCATCTGGTCCGCCAGTGTGGCTCAGAGGTTGAGCATTGACCTATGAACCAGGAGGTTACGGTTCAATTCCTGGTCAGGGCACACACCCGGATTGCAGACTCCATCTCCAATAAGGGATCTGCAGGGGCAGCCAATCAATGAGTCTCTCTCATCATTTATGTTTCTATCTCTCTCTCCCTCTCCCCTCTCCCCTCTTCTCTGAAATCAATAAAAATATATTTTAAAATAAAAGATCCATTCATCCTTTAAAAAGAAAAAGAATGAGTAAATGTAGTAACCACAGAGAGAGATAATGCCTATGCCTTTTTTCCTACCAAAATGAATTAGTGTATCCATTTTTAATATGAATATGTAAATATATATAGATATATAGATATATAAATATATAGAGATATATATGTTCCTTCTATAAACAAGGAAACAAAACCCCCTTTGGAAAATCCAGATACAAAAGATACACTAAGGGGTAAGGTTTATAAGAAAACAAGATCTCGCCAAAACCGGTTTGGCTCAGTGGATAGAGCGTCGGCCTGAGTACTGAAAGGTCCCAGGTTCGATTCTGGTCAAGGGCACGTACCTTGGTTGCAGGCACATCCCCAGTAGGGGGTGTGCAGGAGGCGACTGATCTATGTCTCTCTCTCTCATCGATGTTTCTAACTCTCTATCCCTCTCCCTTCCTCTCTGTAAAAAACAATAAAAATATATATTTTTTTAAAAAAAGAAAACAAGATTTCCTTAAACATCAGTATTTCAAAATATGATCAGATTTCAATTCCCTTTTTTAGGAATGCGTCTAGTATCCAAAGGAGGAAAAACGTCACTAAGAGCCCACGGAGAACTTGGGAAAGACAATGCGGTGTCCATCGTACACTGCCGTCTACTGTGGCGAGGGCTCCGGACACCATCTCCTCTCTGATGGTCCTTTGCTTCTGTTGGTCTTTCTGTTTGGTCCTGGCTCTTCCTTTCTGATGCCTCCTGTCAGCCACCGCTCTCCTCCCTGGACCGCCCTCCCTCTTTGGCTAGCCTCTTGTGATTGAAAATCAGTGGAGCTGAGAAGAGGCTCTCAGACGGGATGAGACAGACCACAAGTACTGCTTACCTGAAGCTTTACACCTCATTGGAGTCCCCTAAACATTTTCTTTCCCTACTCTAGATGAGACCCCAGACTTCTTACTTTTTGGTGGTCACCTTATCATGACAGTAAAGTTCAGTGTCAGCTACCTTTAAGTTGCATTTCCTTCTTTACCGGGCTACTTCCTCCTACTTGTTATCATCTTCCACTTCATATCAAGGGACCAGAGCGCAGCAGCCACTGTCTTCCAGCGCCACAAACACAGGAACTCAGAGTCTCCCAGTAGCACTGCACAGCCAGGCCCCTCATGACAGTGAACTCACCCATAGTCTCATTTTCCAATCCCAAGGAAAAGGAGATTATGGGGTGGGCTTTGGGGTGGGGGTATTGAAGTAGAAATGAAACAAACACTACCTGGATCTTGGTCTTGCTTTGAGACTGTTGGAATCCTTAGGAGTTGCTGAAATAAAGATTGGTTATTGTTTGTGTGGGTTTCATTTCAGTGAATAGGTTTATATATAACACTTGGGCTAGTACAGAGCACATCAACAGGTTAACGTGAAGTACAGGTGTCCACGTGGAGAACTGGACGTCTTCCACAGTTCCAGGATTTCAGAAATTTATTTCTAAAGTTAAAGGCACAATTGAAAGGGAAGAAATAAACAAGCAACATATTTTCCTTTCCTCAGAACACGAAGAAGCCATTCTCAAATCAAAGTGGATTAACAAAGAAATCCCCATCTAAAAAGACAACCTTCTCAAGGGGTTACCTATGTACTAATGAAGGGTTCAGACTTGAGAATTTCTTGGTCTATCGTGACAGCCTCGTAATACATCTTGAATCAGTTTCCCCTGCAGGCTAGGAAGAAATCTATTGGGCTACATATGTTGATTTCCTTAAAATATACTACTAGAGCAGCACAACCAGAAGACATCAGACAAGTAAGTTGCACTGTGCCAAGCAGCTTTTCCTAAAAGAAAATATTCTCGTGTCCTGTGTCTCTATGACCAAATTGTACAGAGAATATGATGGTATGAAATCACTAAAATATTCTGTCTAACGTACAACCCTTCCTTATCAAATTTCAATCATAAACTAACTTGCTCACTACGGACATCCATAAAGCCGACTTTCCCATCGCAACTTGTCGAGAGTAATTAGAAACATTTACAAAAACATTCATATCCTTTTGATGTTTTCAATCCTCTATGAACGTCAACTTTAGAAACCGCTACATTTGACATTTTGCCAGCACTGCAAAATTTTCATCATCAAATGGCATAAAAACGCACAGAAAAAAAGTGCTGGTGACTAGGAACAAGGAAATACAGTTTATGTATTGTTTGCACAAATCCTTCCAGAAAGAAAATGTCTCACTGCATCGTCTCCTCCTCTTTCATGTCGCTCAAAGATAAAATCCTCCTTGTGTGTGAAGCAGCCTGCATTGACAAGGACCATTAAAATCCTTGGGTTAGATAAGCAGAGCAGGAAGGAGAGCTGAAGTGCCAACAAGACACCGAGCAAATTAGCATCATGCATCCCCCCTCCCAGGGGGTCAGCTGCAGAAGAGGTACATTTCGCTCAACCTACACAGTTTGGCTTGTTGCCATGGAAACACAGGCATCTTTCAACTCGAACCACTGAAACCCTGCCAGAGCCCCGCAAAGCCTGGGCAGCCGAGGAGTCTGAGCCCTGTCTTCCCATCATCAACAAAAACTAAACCGCCCCTACCCCCGGCATCAAAGGCAAACGGCCCACAAAGGGCCTCTGAGACCCCCAGCCACGCTGGCTGCCTTGGAGTGGGGGGGCAGAGTGAGCAGACTCACCACAGAGCGGGGGCCACCCTCTAGCAGGCTGCCCACAGCAGGCTCCGACTCCGTGGCCCTCTGCTCCCCACAGAGATGGAGGTAGAAGCCTCAGTCATGTGAAAACACTGTTCGCCACACCAGACGGTGGTGACCGTTAATTGTCTTGTCAGCTGCCACTATCTTGGCCTTTTTGCCGGGGTAGGAATGGGTGTGGGAAAGGGGTAAACCCTGCTGGGGAGAGATAGATGGGGTGAGGGGCACAAATGAGCACTAGAGACCCGTCTGGAAGTCATGAGGCTGGGGTGCTCCTCCTGGCCACGGCACCTACTAGCTGTTAGCTCTCTGAGCCTCAGTTCCCTCACCTACAGGATGAAAAAATGAAAATGGGGAGTAAGAGCATGAATGGGGGGGTAACGGGGGACTAAGGACACATAGGTAATACCTTAATCAATAAAGAAATAAACAAATGTAGCCATTCCTCACAGGAAGAGACCAGGCATCGCAGGTACTTTAACAACTAAATGTATGTTAGAATTGCAAAATATTACTGTTGTACGGTGCTCCCAATTTTTTAAGTTTAGAAATCTCGTTTCTAAATAGAGTTCCTTCGCGGACAGCAAAGGAAAGGCAGGTGGGAGCGGTAATGGAAAGAGAACTGATCCACCCCACAAGACCATGGGTGTTAGCTGGCCAGCGGGTACACTGCTAGAATCACTAATGGCGGTCAGAAGACTACACCAGTTTGAGGATGAACAGGCTTAATCCACTCAGCATTACCTAGAGACATCACGAAAAAGATCACCATTGTGCAGTGTGCTCTGTTGAATTATCTGGAATATAATGTTAGCTAAGAAATCTATTAGATTCCACTGATATATAGACTTTCAGCAATTAAAAGGGTCAGGGTAGCCAAGACCGGTTTGGCTCAGTGGATAGAGCGTCAGCCTGCGGACTGAAGGGTCCCAGGTTCAATTCCCGTCAAGGGCATGTATCCTGGTTGCGGGCACATCCCCAGTAGGGGGCATGCAGGAGGCGGCTGATCGATGTCTCTCTCATCAATGTTTCTGACTTTCTACCCCTCTCCCTTCCTCTCTGTAAAGAATCAATAAAATATATATTTTTTTAAAAAGGGTCAGGGTATATGAAAAAAATATGTAGAAGAGATACCCCCACTCTCTGATTATAAAGTCACACCCCATCTGTAACCCACCACATCGTCATCTTCATCACCATTACTATTACTAGTGTGCTGATGCACAGATTCATGCACATTGAAAGGAAATTAATTAGAAGAAATATTTTAATGTCACTATTTGCCCTTTATAATAAAAGTGTCAACCAAATTCACAATTGGCAATGACAGATCAAAATATAAGCATGTGCCGAGACCGGTTTGGCTCAGTGGATAGAGCGTCAGCCTGCGGACTTAAAGGTCCCAGGTTCGATTCCAGTCGGGGACATGTACCTTGCTTGTGGGCACAACTCCAGTAGGAGGCGTGCAGGAGGCGGCTGATCGATGCCTCTCTCTCATCCATGTTTCTGATTTTCTATCCCTCTCCCTTCCTCTCTGTAAAAAAATCAATAAAATATATTTTAAAAACTATAGATATATATATAAGCATGTGATTGGCACCAGTGAGAGCTTTATATGTATCAGGCATGTGCAAGCCAACTTAGCCTTTTATACAGAGAGAATAAACTTCCTTAATTAGACCTTTCTGATGTAGCTAAACTTTTTCCAGCCTAGTGAAGCACCCCAACTTCTCTTTCAGGTTATTGTCAGCAATACAAAGCAGATTATTATTGTAGATCACCCAGGGAGAACAAAGGGTAATATATTTAACTGCAGCAGTGTTTGACTATATTCTACACAGTGAGAAAACCTGAAGTCATTTTCAAGGTCTACCATTTCTTACCTCTTCGTAGTCAAGTTTCTAAACTTTCTAAATCTCTGTTTTCCAGCTAATTAAAAGAAAATAGAATTCTACTGAGTCTCCTATCTACCTACTTCAGGATTTCTGTGAGAATCAAATAAGATGAGGCACTGAAAACACTACACAGACATTTGGTTAAAGTGTAAAATATTTGCACCTGGCTATAAAGCAAGCCGTGTTCCTGGGCTGAAGAAACTCCAAGGAGACTAGTTTCTAGGGAGAGGAAGCTGGGCGTTGCTATGTGACATCATTACCCAGTGCCCAAAACCACCATTTCCAGGCTAGGCTGGGCTGTGGGCCGCATTTTGCGCCATGGGGTCTTGGAAGCATCGGCTGTGATTTGGTGGGGTGTCGCTCTGGGGTGGTGGTGGGGCCTGTGTCCCACTTGGGGGAAGCCGAAGGTTGATTTGTCAAGCCAGGCCATGGTGTCATTTATTTTGCCGTTTCTTTTTAAATGGCCGGTGCACATCATGGCAGCTCCTGCATTGAGCTTCTGCCCCCTCTTGGTCAGTGCATGCCATAGCTACCAGTCGGACGGACACTTAGCCTTTTATACATATAGATTATCATCACCACCCACTGTGGAAGGGCAGGGCAGAAAGCTATTTCTCCTTCCACCTCCAAAAACATATCCCAGGCACGTCTTGGTAAGTCTCCACAGGTTTGTCCATAAGACTTTACAATTCCATTTAAGTACATATTTCATCAGTCTCTGAACCCCTGGAAGTCAAGCTCAGCATTTGAAGCATGTGAATATCTGCAAAACTGAGGAGGGCATGTCGTGTTGAAACCCGGGCAGACACCAACGGGTGTGTCGTTGCTTTTCATTTAGCTAGGAAAGGGAATAAGATGACAACTTCCTAGAATACTCCAGGCATGCCATCTTTCCAGGAAAGAGATATGGGATAAGAATGCAAGCCTGAACTTTCATCCTCCAAAAAAAAAAGCAACAACTCATCTGAGGCGAACTGTCCACGTGGCACACACAGCCATCCAGAATTAGAAACCACCACCTTGAAACTGCAATGTCTCCTGCTGGGAATCCAATTCTCTCATACAGACTCCAGAAGGGGACAATAGTGGGGAAACTAATCAGGAGTCACGTGGCATGCTCCCAGGCAGAATGGGAAAGAAATCTGGATGCACTTCACACGATGTGGCCCTCCTGAGCGGTTCTATCTAGCGACACCACCTCCTATCCGATGGAGGATTGTGAGCAATGATGTCAAAAGCGCACCCCAGAGACCACGTGATGCTCATAAAAAAAGAAGTTATTAGCCTCAAAATCTGTTAGATAAGCAGCAACTTAACTCGCTACATTAAATAGCTTTTACTAATTTCATAACATGAGGTTTACAAAAATGAGGATGCATCTACTAACTCCACAAACTAGGGTTAAAAGGAGCCTGCCTCGGCCATTTCTCCTACGCAAAGAGCATTTCCGCCATGATAAAGAAAGCCCAATCCACTTCAAAAGCCAAACTAGACGTGACAATTCCTACCACTTGGGGAAGCAGGGTTCAGCTTCATTTTCTATTACTTAACGAGGCCTGCGACCGGAAGCTGTTACCAAAATAGGTTACACATCAGCATCTCCTTGGGGCTGCCTAACCATAAAGATCCTCAGGCCCCACATCTGAAATCCATCACAGATTCTCATTCACATGCTCTCTGGTGAATCTCCTCTGTCTCTCTCTCTCTCTCTCTCTCTCTCTCTCTATCTCTATCTCTATCTCTATCTCTATCTCTATCTATCTCCTCCATCCCTCCTTTCCCTGCCTCCTCCCCCTCTTCCTCTATTCCTCTCTCTCTTAAACCTTCAATGAACTTGGCGTTTGGGAAATAATGCACTATAACATAAGCCTCAATGTTATATTGACCCTTTGTTCCAACTTTAAACAAATAAGCCTGGAATGATAGCTAGCTAACCAAAACAAACAGGATTTATTTGTTAAATATTAAGAGAGATCAAAAAGAAAGCAGCAATTTCTCCCATATCCTCATAATCGGAACTCCAAAGGGCAATGCCTTCCCCAGCTAGTTTGTTTGTAGCTGGGTTCATCTTGGTTCCGTGATGGGTCTATTGAGAGAGCTGACACAGGCCCGGTTCATCTCCACAGTCCCAGATACAGTTCCAACTCTCCAAAAACCTGGGCAGACACAGCTTCTCTTTCTCTCCTTGGAATCCACTCCACGTGTAAGAACATTTATTTGCCTTCCTGCTGGTAAAGTCTAAGAAAAATATTTGAGATTTTGACTTTGGAAATGGAAGATTTCAACTGCAGACCTCCAACTGATCTACTCCGTCAGCTCATTCTCCACAGCGATTTCAATGGCTTGTGGAAATGCTCTCAACTCCAAGCTTTCTCAATTCTACACTTAGTGACAATGAGACTAGATTCAAACTGATGATCCTTACAGTAAAACCTAAATTCAGAACTTAGGAAGAAATACCTGAAAGGGGGGAATGGGTAAAAAAAATTTCTTTGTAATAAAACACAAATATTTCAAGAGAATTATACATACTATCACAGATATGCCAATCTTCTACTCACTAGAACTACTGGAGATTTTTAATTAGAAATAATTACATACGTATGTTAAAATGAAGATTTTCTCCTACCTGGGTCCTCAGATGTGTCCTTTGGTAAGGCTTCATCATCCATAGTACTTTTCAAAGCTAGTGACATTTTGTTTTTAAAGAACAGAGAGAGAAGGGGGTGGTGAGAAAACTATAACACTTTATTTCTCTGGCAGATTACATTAAAACAAAGAATCTCTAGTCATCACTTCTGAAAATGGTCTTACAAACTTCTATATCTGCTATAGCACTTACTAAAACAAGAAAGAACTCTTAATGTATGAAAATAAGTTCTCCCAAGACAGTGGTTCTCAACCTTCCTAATGTCGCGACCCTTTAATACAGTTCCTCATATTGTGGTGACCCCGAACTATAAAATTATTTTCGTTGCTACTTCATAACTGTAATTTTGCTACTGTTAAAGAACCACTGCTATAGAGTCTAAGACCATTGGAAAACACAGATATTTACATTACGATTCATACCAGTAGCAAAATTACAGCTATGAAATAGCAACGAAAATCATTTTATGGTTGGGGGTCACCACCACATGAGGAATAGTATTAATTAGGAAGGTTGAGAACCACTGTTCCAAGAGAACAAAGCGGTATTTTCAACTTTCCCGAGACAGCGCCTCTAGTGGCTAAGAGGAGTATTACCAGGAGATATTAGGAATTCCCTCTTTCGTTCCTGACATCCACACCAATGATATCAGAATCTCTCTTGAAGTGAAACCCGGCTTCAGTGTTTTTAGACTCAGTTGGTTATTCCAATATGAACTCGAGGAAAAGACCCGCTAATTAATAGAGAGAGTGGTCAGAGTACTTCCTGCCACAGACAATGGCCAGTTCTGCCTGCCTCTCCCAAGCAGGCAACTATTGCTTCCCAAGGGAAAACTTATTTTTCATATTTAACCCCCATACCAAGTTGCGTTAATGGCAGGTCTCAACAATAAAACCCAAAATAGCTTCAATGATTTTTAGACGGAGCACTGGCCTGAGAGAAAATCTTGGCTCTTATCCCCTCTCTTTTTCTTTTATTTTAATATTTTATTGACAGAGAGAGAGAGAGAGAGAGAGAGAGAGAGAGAGAGAGAGAGA
>JAAGEH010000411.1:2848530-2924611 GCA_011751065.1 Lasiurus cinereus | reverse complement strand
AGAAGAAGAAGAAGAAGAAGAAGAAGAAGAAGAAGAAGAAGAAGAAGAAGAAGAAGAAGGAGAAAGAGCAGGAGGAGGAGAAAGAGGAGGAGGAGGAGGAGGAGGAGAAGGAGGAGGAGGAGGAGGAGGAGGAGGAGGAGGAGGAGAAGGAGGAGGAGGAGGAGGAAAAGATTGATGGGCTGCGTGGTGCACGACCCCTACCGGAGATCAAGTCCACAACCCGGGCATGTGCCTAGACCAGGTCTAACCAGCAACCTTTCGGTGTATAGGACGGCACCCAACCATCCGATCCAAAGCATCCAGGGCCTCTCTCTCTTTCTTACTAAGCAAGTGATTCACACTGAGTGTGCACTTCACTTCATTCATTTCTAAATGTTAGGCGACGAACATACCCCCTCCACTAGCTTGTGTGAGTCCTGGGTAGACAGAGCATGAGAAGAGATGTGCTAGATCACAAAGCGTTGTGCAGAAGTATGGAGTCACGGGAAGATTCCTCCTGCTCGTCTCCATAGTCCCAGGCCAACTAATCTCTGTGCTCGGTAACAGCTAGAACATGGGTCGCTGTGTGAGACTGCTTGTCACCCGCCCAGAAAGACAGGCACAGCTTTATCATCGCCCCGCAGTCACAGATAAAGTGGGGGTACAGAAGCTCTCTCCAGGAGATAATTTCCTCATAGACCGGAGCTTGGGACCTATGTGCGTCTGTATTGGTGCCCTGGGATCACACTGCCAAAGTAAGATGCTAAGCTCTCCATTATTTCAGCTTCCGGTCCTTTCCTAATTAGCATGACCAGGTTCCAATGTAAGGACTCAGGACAGCCTGGGGGTCAGCAGTGAGGAAGGAGCCAATGAGCTAGAGGGGCTTTGGACATTCAAGCTCTTGTCACCATTTTACAAACTAACGTTTGGGGACGATCTGAACTACTTAATCCACACAAATGTGTTTGTGTACTGATAAATGTCCGCATGTGCTCGAGAAGCCAATAGAAGTCAGAATGTCCCCCCCAAAAAAAACTCCTTCTTTTCATACCTTGTTTGTCATCACCAGTCAAATCTTGGGTGGAAACAGCAAAGTCAGCCACGTCTTTAGTAGACAACTTCTTGGAAAAGGAAAGAAAATGAATTACACAGGTTGAATAGAAATTAAATGATGTGCACATATGATGAAAATGTTTTAAAAGCAATATATCTTGCCAATATTTCTGTCTTCAGTAAACCCGAACATCTAATATTATTTGTTTTAGGTTCCTAGTGAGGGAGAGTTAATTGTATTGAAATAGATATATGCATAGAGGAATAAACATCCACATGAAGGCATATGTATAGACCACATATTAAATCTGAATCCCGTGTACGATTCAGCCAGAGACTCTTGTAGCATTTGTCCATTCAGTCAAGAACAAACCCGTGCCCTAGCCGGTTTGGCTCGGTGGATAGAGCATCAGCCTGTGGACTAAAGGGTCCTCAGTTCCATTCTGGCCAAGGTTCACGTGCCCAGGTTGCGGGCTCAATCCTCCCCCCAGTAGGGGGCGTGCAGGAGGCAGCCAATCAATGATTCTCTCACATTGATGTTTCTCCCTCTCTTCCTGCCTCTCTGAAATCAATAAAACAATATATTTTTAAAAAGAACAAACCTATAATTTATGTGCTTTTTCATAGGCAAAGAGAGGTTTTAACAAGTGGCCCCATAAGGTGGCTATATGTCAGGATCTGTTAAGCAGAAGGTAGTTGATCCTGATTCAAATAGCCTCCTTATCCCGGAATAAGAACATTTTACTGATGAGCAGAACAAAATTTCCTCCTAACTCACTTATGAGAAAAGTCTTCACTTAGACTAATAAGATGAATAGCCAATTGATCAAATATTGATTAGTTTAAAATTATGTTAAAATCTATTTACTATAAATTTATTTCTTATAAAGTCTCAATTAACATGCACTCTAAGCCTTCTGATAGATTAAAGAGTAACATATTCATATTTGTTATATATAAACAAATCCTAGAAAGATATCTACAAACTGAAGGGTGACTGGGTACATAGAGGAAAGAGATGGGAGGACTTGTCACTATATGCTTTTGGTATTCTTTTTGTTATTTTAAACATATTCAAAAAATCAAATAAAGAAATAAATTTTAAAACTTAAAGGAAGAAGGGTAAATTCCTGGAGCTAACTGGTGCTCCAAAATGTTAACTGGTTTACCTCTCAGAATCTGAATAATCCCTGAGATAGACAGTACTTCTGTTTTTATTTTTATTTTTTACAGTTGCTATATTTTTATTTCTTTTAATTTAATAAATCTTTATGGTTCAGATTATTACAATTGTTCCTCTTTTTTTCCCCCATAAATCCCCTCCACCCGGTTCCCACTCCACCTTCTGGCCTTACCTCCCCCACCACACTGTCCTCATCCATAGGTGTACAATTTTTGTCCAGTCTCTTCCTGCACTCCCAACACCATTTCCCACCCCCTGACAATTGTCAGTCCACTATCTTTCTATGCCCCTGATTCTATTATATTCACCAGTTTATTCTGTTCATCAGATTTTTTATTCACTTGATTTCTGGATTCATTTGTTGATACATGTGTATTTGTTGTTCATAACTTTTATCTTTTCTTCTTCTTCCTCTTCTTAAAGAGTACCTTTCAGCATTTCATATAATACTGGTTTGGCGGTGAGGAGCTCCTTTAGCTTTTTCTTACCTGTGAAGCTCTTTATCTGACCTTCAATTCTGAATGATAGTTTTGCTGGGTAGAGTAATCTTGGTTGTAGGTTTTTGCTATTCATCATTTTGAATATTTCTTGCCACTCCCATCTGGCCTGCATAGTTTCTGTTGAGAAATCAGCTGACAATCGTATGGGTGCTCCCTTGTAGGTAATGAACTGTTTTTCTCTTGATGCTTTTAATATTCTCTCTTTGTCTTTTGCTCTTGGCATTTTAATTATGATGTGTCTTGGTGTGGTCCTCTTTGGATTCCTTTTGTTTGGGATTCTGTGCAGTTCCTGGACTTGTAAGTCTACTTCCTTCACCAGGTGGGGGAAGTTTACAGGCATCATACCTTCAAATAGGTTTGCAGTATCTTGCTCTCTCTCTTCTTCTGGCACCCCCATAATTTGGATGTTGGTATGCTTGAAGTTGTCCCAGAGGCACCTCACATTATCTTCAAATTTTTGGATTATTATTATTTTTTTATTTATTTTTATTTATTTATTTTTTGCTTTTCTGGTTGTTTTTTGCTTTTTTGTATTTCAAATTTTTGACTTGATTCTTGTGGTCCTCTAGTCTGCTGTTAGGTCTCTGTATAATATTTTTTATTTCAGTCAGTGTATGTTTAATTTCTAGTTGGTCCTTTTTCATATCCTTGAGGGTCTCACTAAATTTATCGGCCTTTTATAGGAAATTCTTGAAAAACCTTATAACTGTGGTTTTGAACTCTATATTCAGTCATTTGCTTTCCTCCATTTCTTTCATTTGTGATCTGTTTCTTTGTGTCTGCATTGTGGCTGCTTCCCTGAGTTGATAGAGTGGTTTTGTATGCTAGGTGTCCTATAGGGCCCAGTGGCTCAGCCTCCCCAGTTACCTGAGGTGGACACTCTTGGGGCACCCCTTTGTGGAATGTGTGCGCAGCCCTGTTGTAATTAAGTCTTGATTGTTGTTGGTATCACTGGGAGGAACTGACTGCCAGGCCAACTGGTGTGAGGATCAGCTGTGTCTACCTGGGAGTACTTCTGTGCTGGAAATACCCTTATGAAAAAAGACTTGCAAAATTGCAAAAGCCCCTGTGCTCAGCTTGGATGGGGTGGAGTCTCTGGGTGGAGCAGACAGCCTTGGTTCCCGTCAGCCTTGCCCAATGAGGCCCCTGGGTCTCAGTGTCCCTCGGTAAATCTGCAAGCACCTCTGAGAGAAAGCCACCCTCGAGTTTCACCCGCTGCCAGGCAGTTCAGTTTCTCCCTGAATGAGTCTGGATTCCCAGAGTCTTGCCTGGAACTGGAGTTCAGCGCAGTCTGGAGCTTCTGTCTCCCTCCCGCTTGAGAAAGCCAGCCACACACTCAGCGGTCAGTTCTCTCCACTTGTGCATGCATCTCCATACCTCAGCCTTTTGCAGCTCCTTTGAGTCTCAATGTGCTTTTCTCTTCCCTTCTAGTTGTAGAATTTCCACTCAGCCAGCTTTCCTGTGGTTCTGGATGGTGTCCGTTTTATCTTTTAGTTGTAGTTTTGAAATTGTTGTGAGAGGCAGCAGTTTAGGTGTTTACCTATGCCACTATCTTGGTTTCTCCGGTCCTCAGTACTGCTGTTTGTAAACTGTTCCAAAGAATGGAGTTACAGTACTGCTTGATAGTAATCTGATCTAGGATTTAATTCTCAGGCAGGTCATTCTTGGCATTATGATGAAGTATCCAGATGTAATTGCCTATTCAAAGTCTACTATCTCCAATGTAACAAAGAATGTATCTTAACATTGCCTTTCTTTCATTTTCTTCTCCCATCTAGATTAGAAACCAGATCCTCAGTAGAAGAATATGACTTAGGGGGTAGAAAATGTATATTAAAAAGAAATCTAAAAAAGAGTTGAAAGAAATTTTAAAAATATAAATAAATTGAAACCTTAATATTGCTAGGATGGCACTACTCCCCAAACTCATCTGCAGATTCAATGCAATCCTTCTCACTTTTCTGCAGAATTTGACCATGTGGTCCTACATTTCATAAGGAAATGCAAGGAATCCAGAATAGTGAAAATATTCTTAAAAGGAGAAGAACAAAGTTGAAGGACTCACACCTTACCTCAAAGTTAAAGTAATCAATATAATGTGATATGTACCAGCATAATGACTAGCATAATGATATGGATGTACTAGCAAATAGATGGGATAGAATGGAGAATCCATAAGTTAACTCTTACATTTATGTTCATATTATCTTCAATAAAAGTGCAAAACAATTCAATGGGAGGAAATTGTTTTTTCAATAAATAATCCTGGAATAACTAATAATCCATATACACATACAAAAGAATGAAGTTAGACCTCTTCCTCACAGCATACACAAAAATTAACTCACAATGGATCACAGACCAAAATGTAAGACCTAAAACCATAAAATTCTTAGAAGAAAACAAAGGAGTAAATCTTCATGATCTCCTATTAGGCAATGGTCTCTTAGATACGACACCAAAGCACAAGCAACAAAAGAAAAGATAGATAAACTGAACTTCATCAAAATAAACATTTGTGTTGCAAAAGATGCTATAAAGAAAGGGAAAAGAAAACAAAGAAAGAGAAAATACTTTCAAATTATATACCTAGTAAGGGACTTATATCCAGAATACATAAAGAACACGTATAACTCAATAAGAACCCAATTTGTAAACAAAATATTTGAACAGACATTTCACCAAAAAAAGAAATACAAACGGCTAATAACTACACAAAAAGCTGTTCAGCATCATTAGTCACTAGGAAATTCAAATCAAAACCCCTAGGATGGCTAAAATAAAACAGACATAGTAAGTATTTACAAGGACGTGGGGAAATTGGAACCCTCATACATTGCTGGTGGAGAAATATAAAACAGTGCAGCTGCTTTGCAAAAACAGTATGACAGTTCCTCAAAAAGTTAAACACAAGTCATAACATGACCCACCAATTTCACAACTAGGTATGTATCCAAGATCGTTGAAAACATGCTCACACAAAAACTTGTACATAGCCTGGCCATGTGGCTCAGTGTTTGAGCATTGACCTATGAACCAGGAGGTCACAGTTTGAATCCCGGTCAGAGCACATGGCCAGGTTGCGGGCTCACTCTCCAGTAGGGGGTGTGCGGGAGGCAGCCTATTAGTGATTCTCTTTCATCGTTGATGCTTCTGTCTGTCTCTCCCTCTCCCTTTCCCTCTCTGAAATCAATAAAAACAGAGTAAAAACAGATTAGAAAAACAAAAATTAGGAAAAAAATTATATGTAAGTGTTCATAGCCATATTTTAACAGCTCAAAAGTGGAAACAATAACCTAAATGTCCATCATCTGAAGACTGGACAAACAGAATTTGGCATATCCATACAATGGAATACTATTCAGCAATGAAAAGGAACGAGGCACTGACAACATGAATGAACTTTAAAACATCATACTAAGTGAAAGAACCCAGTCATAAAAGACCACATATTTTATGATTCTTTTTACATGAAATGTCCAGAAGAGGCAAATTCAGACAGAAAATAGATTAGTGATTATCAGAGACTGGGGACCTGGAGGATAGTGAATGACTTAATGAATACAGGCTTTCTTTTTGAGGTAATGAAAATGCTCAAAAATTAGACTATAGTGATGGTTGCATAGCTTTTAATATACTGAAAACCACTGAACTGAATACTTTAAATGAGCATGGTATGTAAATTATACCTCAGTAAACGTGGACACAAAAGAAACGCTGCTGAGAGGAGTATACCTGAAATTATATATCCTGATGGAATATGGTTACAGCTGTGCTGTCTTTAGAAAAAGATGGACTGCTGAGTAAACTTCTCAGGACCTCAATCAGCTACAGCTTCATTCCTAACACAAGCATCTATGTGGAGTCATCCCTCACAGGGCTGATGACCAAGATCTATTTAAACTCCATGCATGAATTCATGCAAGATTAAAAGGGTGTAGAAAGAACAGTGAATGAAAGAGTTTAGAAGAACATGAAATATTTAATCATTAGCTATTAAATTCTGACCTATACGGCTCAAATGACTGAACTGTCAATTAACCCCTGAATTTTGTTGATTACAACATTATCTAAAAGCACCACACCCTTAAAAATAACAGCTTTGTTGGGAGTTTTTGTTGCTCTTTTGCCTTCTTGTTTGGATAGGACAGAGCAAAGACTAGGTAGCTTTTAACCTACCTCCTCAAAGAAACCAGTTAGAGGTTATAAAAGTATATAAAACTTAGCTGCACATAAGGTCCATGTGTGTGTTAAGTCACTAATTAATTTTTTTAAAAAAGCATTATTTGTCTCTATTGAAAAGGCAAAGACCATCTGACACCACGGCAAGCTGGAACAAAACATTTATCCAGCAAAAATAATAATTTATGACATTTTTTAGTAAATTACTTAACAATCTCATAATTTTACACAAGCAGGGGGACTCATAGCAAAAACAAACAAACAAACAAAAACAAAAACAGGGCAATGACACAAGAGCTATGGAGTTTGTGTGCCCTGGCCTGACAGACAAGCCTCTCCAGACGCTGCCAGCAGCCCCAGAGCAGACTGAGGACCATCAAAAGTGGTTACATGGCCGAGACCAGTTTGGCTCAGTGGATAGAGCGTTGGCTTGCGAACTGAAAGGTCCCAGGTTCGATTCCGGTTGGGGGCATGTACCTTGGTTGCGGGCACATCTCCAGTGTGGGGCGTGCAGGAGGCAGCTGATCGATGTCTCTCTCTCATCGATGTTTCTGACTTTCTATCCCTCTCCCTTCCTCTCTGTAAAAAAATCAATAAAATATATTTTTTTAAAAAGTGGTTACATGGCCCTGGCTGGTGTGGCTCGTGGATAGAGCAACAGCCCGCGGACTGAAGGGTCCTGGGTTTGATTCCGGTCAGGGGCACATGCCTGGGTTGTGGGCTCGATCCCCAGTGGCAGACATACAGGGCGGGGGGCAGCCGATCAGTGATTCTCTCTCATCATTGATGTTTTTATCTCTTCCTCTCTGAAATCAATAAAAATATATCCAAAAATAAAAAATTAAATTTAAAAAGTGGTTCTATGTTTGTTATATGTTTCTCCATCATATTTAATATACGGACAAAGAAATTTGAAAGGCTGGATGCCTTCAAAAGCACATCTATCACACCTCCTGAAATCAGTTTCCATCGCATCTTTTTCCCACAATTAGAAATCTGGTGAGGAAAGTTACATGGAGGCTACGACTCCAGGAAAGAGAAGCAGAGAGACCAAGAGAGCTGTTAAGAGAGGGAGCACTGGAGAAGCAGGAAAATAATAATCACACACAATTGTAAGAACGTAAAGAAATGGCCCCTGTATACTGCCTTTGACTTCTATCACGTTGCAATGGTTTTAACTAGGGTCGCAAAACTGGAATCGGAGCCTGTGAATAAAGCTCCACTTATTAAACATTTCTAGATTTTCAGGACAGGAAGAGTACGTAGCATAAGTTGTGATCATTGCAATCATGACGAGGATGAGGATGGTAGTGCTGACATTAACAATAACTGTAACAACTAGTTATCAATGCATACTGAAGGAATGCTAAGCGTGAGGCTCAGAACCTACATCAATGGCCCACCAGGGCGGGAATTCTGGTTTCTCTTGGGGATCATCCAAATCAACCTTCATCTGGTCCAAAAGCAAAAACCCCGGAGGGAGAAGGCAGCTTTGCCTGTGGTTTGGGGCCCTCATATATAGCTTTCAAACCTCCTCTCCAAACTGTTCTGGTTCGTTATATTTTGTTAATATTCAGCTACTAAAAATACAACCTTACCATTTTTCCTTTGAAATGAAAGCCTGGCTAAAGTAAGGAACTTGGCTAGCATTTTTCAGGCTTAGTTTGGCTCTCCCTCAATTTCACCTCTAGAAAGTCAAGAAACTATTTTGCTTATTTCACCAAATCTAGTTTTAGGGAGAAAATAAAAAAAGATAATTATAGACATGTCGGAGGCCAAAATGTGAAAGCCCCAAAGTAAGAACTAACTATGAAGAGAAAATGTTATAAAAGTAGATTTTCCCGCCGAAACCAGTTTGGCTCAGTGGATAGAGCATCGGCCTGCGGACTGAAAGGTCCCAGGTTCGGTTCCGGTCAAGGGCATGTATCCTGGTTGCGGGCACATCCCCAGTAGGGGGCGTGCAGGAGGCGGCTGATCGATGTCTCTCATCGATGTTTCTAACTCTCTGTCCCTCTCCCTTCCTCTCTGCAAAAAATCAATAAAATATATTTTGTTAAAAAGTAGATTTCCCAGAGTTTGTAAAGCACGTAGCCTAATGGGTTGAATTCTAAATACATCCTTAACTAATTGACATATGAAGATCTTTTACCTCCATCCGATTCAAGTCATGAGGCTGCTGGTTTGCTGGCATGGACTCGGAATAAGAATCGAATAACGCACACTCCCACTTGGGTTTCGGAAAGGCTAAGAAGAAACAAAAAGAATGCATGTAGTCAGAGCAGGCTCTGTTTCCTCTGTAACAACAAAATCAGCTGGACCAACTAGTGATGGTACTCATCACGCTGAGATACACATTTTCTAGATGGATAAGCTGGAACTTCTACCATCTCCATTTATACATGATGAAACTGAAGAACCAGGAAGTTAAACCACTTAGTCACATACAGTGGCACCTCGAGATACGAGTTTAATTCATTCCGTAACCTTGAGGCGTGGGAAACTATGAGACACTCGAGTCGCGGTAAACTGGTGGGTCGTGTGCAGCCGGCCGATCCGCGCGATGACTCCTATCTCAAATGTTGCTTGTATTTCAAAGCAAAAATCGCTCGCTCGACGGCTCGTATCTCAAAAATCTTGTATGTTAGGGCACTCGTATCTCGAGGTACCACTATACTCCTTTCTTTTGGTTAGAAGGGGTAACAAAAGTAATAGCACAGGTTCTTGCTGATTGACAAGAGAGGAAATAAGAATCGTGTTATGAATGTCTAATACAGAACAGCGGCAAGGGCTATTAATTGAGATGCTGACTAGATCAGCATGAAGAAAAAAAAATCATGCCACTAGGTCAGGGTAAGCGAATACTTATTTAACACTCACGCTGTTTCTTAGAAGTGGCTTGTTTCATCACTGGGTCAGAAAGTAATTAAGAAAGATCTGTCTCAACAACTAGGAAATTTGTCAATATTCCAAAGAGGAAAAGCAGATTGGAGTAGACAATAAACAGAAGCTACAAATCAAATTTGTCCAGACCAGCTATTAAGAAATCAAAAATTTAGCCGAAACCGGTTTGGCTCAGTGGATAGAGTGTCGGTCTGCGGACTGATAGGTCCCAGGTTCCATTCCGGTCAAGGGCATGTGCCTTGGTTGCAGGCACATCCCCAGTAGAGGGTGTGCAAGAGGCAACTGATTGATGTCTCTCTCTCATCAATGTTTCTCTCTATCCCTCTCCCTTCATCTCTGTAAAAAAATCAATAAAATATATATTTTTTAAAAATCAAAAATGTAATGTCATGTGTGATATTATGATTTATAGTAAGAAATATATATTTGGTCCTACTCCCCATCTCTGGCACAGAGTTTCCGAACCCCTAGGAATTTCCAAAGTAATGGGAGCAACAGTGGTGTCTCATTTTATGTTAATGAGATGATGAAACCCATCAAAGAATGGTAGCCAGGCTGCCATGTGGTTAGAGGCCTGGAGCTTCTCGCCTCAGCCTATTTCCCATGGAGGAGAGAGAGGCTTGACAATGAATCAGTCACCAATGGCCAATGACTTAGTGAATCGTGATTATGTAATGAAGTCTTCATAAACACCCCCCCCAAGAAAATTTTTTTTTTCCGGAAAGCTCCCATGTTAGGGAACCAGAAGCTTCCATGTGCCACTGTGTTGGGACCCGAGCTCCATGGGGACAAAAGCTCCTTTGTCCAGGACCTCACCCTTTATCTCGCTTCATCATCTCCTCAGGCGGTGCCTTTAGTATCCTTCACAGTAAGTCAGAAGCTAGTGAGGAACCCCATTTTCCTAAGTTCTGTGAGCCATTTCAGCAAACTAATTAAGCTGAGGGGTGGGGTGCAGAAGCCTGTAATTTATAGCCAGTTGGTCAGAGGCACCTTATCACCAAGACTTATCACTGGCATGCGAAGAGGAGGGTGTCCTCATGGAGCGCTGTCCCCGTGGAGTCTGATTCTCTCTCTGGTTAGAAAGTGTCAGAACTGAGAGTTCTCGGACACAAGAACTGCTCGTTGGGATGGGGAAGCCTCCCTCATGTTTTAGAAAAACGTTTTTAATGAAGCGCTTCAAATGGTTAATCCTTTCTCACCCTCCCACCCCCACCGGGGTCTGAAAGACCAACTTCCTTCCACAGTGAAGTGCTGGCCAGGGAGTGACAATTGCAACAGACAGTTGAGTACAAGGAGATTCAGTTGTTCATTTGCTGATTCTGGTCTGAATTTCACTGGGATCAGGTCGGGCAAACCAGGGACCCTGGTGATCTGCTGACTGTACACCAGGTGGTCTCAATCTTTCTTTGGTGAAAACAGCACAACACTGGTCCAAGCACTGTGTCTCAATCCCGCCCCAAGAGCAGAAATCCAAGATAAGATTTCTCTTTCTAGTTTATCAGTGATCTCGCTGGAATTGCATGACTCATGCCTTATCATGAGGCCCTCTGGCTGAGCAAACAGCTAACACTTTGAAAAGCTGCAAACGCCATCAATCAGCTGCTAAATCTCCCTCCAGCGCGTCCTCATCTCTGCATCCCTATTGTCATCGAACCTGGGGGTACCGTACCCCCAGTGCCAACCTCCGCACAGCTCTGACTTGACTACTGATCCTCAAACCCTGCCTGCCCTGTGGTCCGACACCAGCACGGTTCTTTCCAATAGAAAACATGTCAACGAATGATGCTGACGTGGTTCACGTTCCTGCTTGAAACACGCCAACAGCATTTCCCAAGATGCGTCCCCCACCTTCTTCTTCAGCCTCAGCCCGTCCCCTGCACCCTGGCTCTTGGCCCTCCAGCCACTGTGGCCTGAACTGCTCCCAGTATCTCTCAGGGCTTCTGCATCAGGCCTGCGGTCTGCTTTACCTGAGGCCTCCCTTCCGCCTTCTTCACCTCCACAGCCCTCAGCACATCCTTCCGGTCTCAGCTCAGACATGTAGAAAGTCCTCCCTAAGATCATGCACCCTCTTACTGCAGCTGTACTTCCCTTTAGGGTGCCTACTACTGGCCCCAATTACACCTCGTGAGTTTATTTAACAGCAGTCCTCTAACTGCAGGCAATTCCATGATGGTAGGAATTCTCTTTTATACAGCATTATGACCAGAGAGAATAACACCGTGCCTCTCATAGTAAGTACTGAAATATTTTAACAAACTACAGTAAAAATCTATGCCAGGATCTACCCCATCACCCAGACATTAAAAACAAAAAAACAAAAACAAAAACAGCCGAAACCGGTTTGGCTTAGTGGATAGAGCGTCGGTCTGCGGACTGAAAGGTCCCAGGTTCGATTCCGGTCAAGGGCATGTCCCTTGGCTGCGGGCACATCCCCAGTAGGGGGCATGCTCCATGTCTCTCTCTCATCGATGTTTCTAACTCTCTATTCCTCTCCCTTCCTCTCTGTAAAAAAATCAATAAAATATATTTTTTAAAAAAAACATCAAAAGACCCATGTGTAAGCCACCAAATCATCCAACATTTCCTTCCAACTCAGCCCTGTAATTGTCACTGTGAGAAGGGAAATCAGATACAATTCCTGTTTCATTATTTGACTGAAAAGAAGCTTATGTGGTTGTGAATGCACGATGGTATCAACCAAATTTATGCTTTCCACTAATCTTGCCAAAGATTCGATTTTTTTTTTTTAAGAGTGGTTATAGATCAATTAGAAGACTGGTGGAACAGGAGCTGAATTTTTGAAAAAGCCAAAGGGATACCATAAAAATGACCTCCCCAAATCAACAGGATGACTCATATTTCAAAGTCTAAAAGCACAGAGATCTGGAAAGTCCGGTCCATTTTCTTGAGCTATATATGTACAAAGATAACCATGGGTGATAAACATGAAGTTAACAGCTAAACCGTCGGGGTGTGCCTGAAGTATACGATCACTGAGTTTGATGGGGATTTGTGAGGTCTCTCAGGTTTTTTTATTAGAACGGTACAAATATTACTGAAGATCGACCTCCCAGCTTCAGAAATGATTGCGATTTTTGTTTAATGAAGGGCATGTGGTGGACTCCTCAGTTGTGTCTGTATAAATGCTGACAACTTCACAGCAGATCAGGAAGCACCAAGGGGCTTCGTTCCAAATGAAGTGGCCTGCCAAGCTGACGCTCTATTTTTTTTTTCATCTTTACTGTTGAAAGTACAGTGGCACCTCGAGATGCGAGTTTAATTCGTTCTGTAACCTTGAGGCGTGGGAAACTATGAGACGCTCCAGTCGCGGTAAACTGGTGGGTCCTGTGCAGCCGGCCAATCCGCACGATGACTCCTATCTCAAATGTTGCTCGTATTTCAAAGCAAAAATCACTTGCTCGCTCGATGGCTCGTATCTCAAAAATTTCGTATGTTAGGGCACTCGTATCTCGAGGTACCACTGTATAACATATGTCCCCCTTTTCCTCCTACTGACCTCTTCTAAACCGACCCAGCCCCTCCCCCAAATGTTCGCCACCCTATGATCTGTGCCCCTGGCTGATGGTAGATGCACACAAGTTCTTTGGTTGACCTCACCCACCCACCACGCGCCCCCACCTTCCTTCTGAGATTCCACGGTCTGTTTGATGCCTCTAGGTCTCTGCACCCATTTTATCCATCGGTTTATTTTGTTCATCAGATTCCACATATGAGTGAGATCATGGGATACTTGTCTTTCTCTGCCTGGCTTATGTCACTTAGCGTAATGCTCTCCAGGTCCCTCCATGCTGTCTCAAAGGGTGAGAGATCCTTCTTTTTTACTGCTGCATAATATCCCAAGGTAGAAATGTACCACTGCTTTTTCATCCACTCATCTACTGATGGGCGCTCGGGCTGTTACAGTTGCCAAGATAGGCCGGGAAATACCGGTGCTTCTTTGCCTCAATCCAAGAAAGAGAGAGGGATGGGGAGAGAGGGAGGGGGGAAATGAGGAAGAGGTGGAGAGGGGAAGAAACAAGAGGGGGTTAGAGGGTAACAGATGGAGAGAGAGAGACACCAAAGAAGAAACGGAGCGATTTGTCCTTCTGCCCCATTTCAAACTAGTTCCTGCAGATCACGGAGAGTCTTCCTCAACCTGCAAGAAAGGGGAGCAGGCTCGAGCGGCAGCCAGCTGTGGGCAGGAAGCAGCTGCTATTGGCAAAGCCTGGGCTCTGAAGTGGGTGGCAACTTCTGCTCTCCAAAGCCTCCCCTTCATGTGTGTTATGGGGGCCTTTGGGGGAGATCCCAGAATGGATCCCACTTTCCTGACATGTTTACCTGTCACTGGCATCAGCCACATACATGGTCTCTTCCTTCCAAGTGTCAGCTCAACCTCCTCCCCCCTCCCACTATCTAATACAGAAAATGACACACTTTGTATTTCAGAGTCAGAGGCCGCAAGGTGGATTCAGATAAATCACTGACCACTTTGAACATGGTGTCATTATGAGGAGGGGACAAGATAAGGTCATCGAAGGCCTTTTCCGGATCTAACTACAAAACGTATACTCTATTAATGGCTAACCACGTTTTCTTTTGACACTACTCTGTCTTGTCAATAATCAGCCATGACTAGCTCTCATATGTGTTTTTTAAATATATTTTATTGATTTTTCACAGAGAGGAAGGGAGAGGGATAGAGAGTTAGAAACATTGATGAAAGAGAGACATCAATCAGCTGCCTCTTGCACGCCCCCTACTGAAGGTGTGCCCACAACCAAGGTACATGCCCTTGACTGGAATCGAACCTGGGACCTTTCAGTCCGTAGGCCGACGTTCTATCCATTGAGCCAAACCGGTTTTGGCTAGCTCTCATGTTTTGAAAAGACCTTGCCTGCCTAAAAAGTGAGGAAGTTTGTTGAAAGCACCAGATATTTCTGGACTCTTTAGATGGAAGCTATCCTTCTCTGAGTGCCAGAAATCAGATCACTGCCCACTGCCTCTGAAAGGAGCAAGAGAAACTGCTAATTGTCCAATCTTCTGAAGGAATTGATATAAATGTCGGATATATTTCCTATCCAAAGGGTTTGTGGAGTAACTGTTTTATTAATGGGAAAGACAGTTCTATTCCAACCTTCTGGTGTTCTGGAATGTTCTAAATCATTATCTGATTGCAGTGACATGGATGCATACATATGTAAAAATCCACCAAGTGTATGTTTACGATTGCGGCATGTTGCAGATATCACTGCTTATGTAATTTTTTTCAATTTTTTTCATTATGTATAACAGTCCTACTTCAGTTCCTTGTCCAAGGCCACTTGGGGACACTGAGACGTGCCTAAAGACGCAAGTCGGCACCTGGCTGGATAGGAAGATCTTCCTCTTCATTTTACATCAGCTGGGAGATTTAGGAGTTACCTGCGCCACAATTTTCAGGAAAGGGCAAGTGACTTTGGTTCAGATCCTTCCAGACCAGAGAATACTTACCAGTAGAATGAAAGTAACAGATGACTCACCCCCAGATCATCCCTATTCCTCATGTTATAAGACGCACAAGTCTAAAAACAGTTAAAGGACAGTAACTGTAGATTCCCAGGGCTCCCCAAATTATCTGGACACCATGTAAGAAACAGAAGTTTCTGGTAAGGCCGGATGGAAAAACGTCTAGGGTTCAGGATTTTGGGCGAGGCCTTACCGGCTTGCAGGTACTCCGGCTGCAGAGTTGGGGGGAGGCCCTCGGGCAGCGGATAGCCGTTCTTGCGGGCCACGATGAGATGAAATGCGGCACAGAACTCGGGCAGGGTCAGGGCCCCGTCGCAGTCAGCATCGCTGAGTTCCCTAAATGAAAAAGACGTCAGGGGGACCTCACACTGGCTTCGCGTACCACTCTCTCAGCCCCAGGCACGCCAACACGATCCTGGGTGCTTCTTGGACCCCCCAAGCCCGTGTGAAATCTCAGGGGGCCCTCTGGAGGAAGGAAAAGTATGACAGACAGCATTGGTATCCATAGCACTTTATGAATAAAAATGTAAGTCCGTCAGGTCTCTGATGGGTCTGTTTGACAACTCTACGTGTACAAGCAAAGCACATACGGCACAAAAAGTTCAATGCTGTAAGGAAAAACCTTGAACTTTTCAAGTCACACAACTGTTGGGTCGGAATTTTGCTTGAGAATCCTCTTCCGGAGAAAATATATAAGTAAGCTCAATAAGTACTGGTTGAATTATGTTTTCGGATACAAATAGCCACGAGGGAAGGCTGGACCCAGATAAGACAGAAAGGAAGAGAGGGAGCGTCTAGAAAAGGCTTATCTTTGTTTCCCACTGAAAGGCACAGACCTACCAACTCAGCCCAAAAGAAACCTATTTGCCAAAGTAACTAAGACCTTCTAAGCTCAACCCGTCTCTGAAGTGTACAGAGACAAGTATACTTGTTAGGACAAGTCCAGACGGAAGACAGGAAAATGTACTTAGAATGATGTTCCTATTGGAAAGAAAGAACACTGAAGGTGAGCTCCATTCACCTCCTCCTCCCCCAGATATTTAATATGTACCAGCCCTGAAACAGCAGCTCGCAGGCCGAGGAGACGGCTGCCAGCGCTGAATGGAGAGAGCATCATTCAGCTTTTATGTACATGTCGCCACACAAGATAGGAAGCCTCCTGCCAATGACGGGGAAACCGGGAATGCGGCCAAAACAGATCGTATTCTTCTACAAAAACGATGATTTCTCTTTTCCTCTCACTTTCACATCTAGCATAAGGCTTGTTATTTTAAAAGAATACGCTAGAATATATTGCTGCTGAACGAATCTAGCTCAGGATCCTCGGTACACCGGCATGCACAAGGACCATTGCAGTAGCTTTCCAATAAAACGCGCACAACATGACAAAATGATACCGTCATTTCTGTGAAGCTCATGAAAAAAAAAAAAACAGGTTTGACATCAATATTCCGATGGTTTAATTATCTAGTTAGAGCAGCACGGTCTGCTGCCCGGTCATGAGGAGGAACAGCCCACACGCAGCTGGGAGGGTATGGAGGCACCGCGTGTTTTCAGAGATGCCAGTGGAGCCATCTGGCCTGTCCCAGCACAGCCCGTTGGTGGCAGGGCTGTGACCGCAGGCCACTCCACAGCTGCAGATCGGAACGAGGGTCCGACTGAATTTACAGGCGGCTAGGAGAGTCAAGTGTAACTGAATCCCAAGACAGTTCACCTGGCCTCGTAAAATATCATAAAGAGCAGCTTTTCGCGGTCCTCAGGTTACCGGCATCACACCAGACAGACAAATCTGAAACCGAAATACGCAAGGTGCCAATTCTCCTGTGCCCACACAAAGCTCGCCCCGAAAAGGGATCTAGATGAAGATAATAACTAGGAAATTGCTTTTTAAATAATAGCTAATGCATTCAAGATGCAGTATGTGCCAGATACTGTTCATTGTGATTTTCCTATACCACTGAATTTTCACAGCAACAAACATTTAAATTCTATTCCCTCTCTTAGACTGTGAGAAAAAAAAGAAATTCGAGAAATAAGACTTTTAAAATGCAACAGCAGGAACTAAAGAATGAACGTGGATGACTATGTCATGCCATATGGCATTAATTGTACTTACCATATATAGGAGAGTTCTGGAATGGAGAGCTTTGATTTGGTGAAGAAGTTCTTGGCCACTGAACCTGTCAACATCCATTGTTTCAATAAATTATTAATTAATATCTGGAGCAGCTTTTATATTTAATGTCAACGCATCACCATTTTGTCTTTCAACAATCTCTACCATGTAACCACAAGCATAACATTTATTCATTAAAGCAAATACAAATCATGTGTCTAAAAATATGTGAACAGCTTTTAAAAGAATACATAAATTAGAATAGGGCAAAGAAGCAATGACATAACACTTCATGTAAATTATGTGATTTAATTCCTGCTTCACTTTTACTGAAAATGGGCAAAATTTTACCAAAAATTCGAAAGACAAATTTCAAAATTATTAGAGTAGAAACATGTCAAGCGCTTTTAATAAAAATCAATACACAATCATGGTAGAAAATAGCAAAAAAAAAATTAACGCCATTAATCTTATCACACAGACATAAGACAGGCCTATTGGGAAAGAGTTTTGGTGAGATTTAAGCTCTTTGGTGGCTCTTTAAAGAAACAGATCCGGGAACCTCCTGGTACTTTCTTTAATCATTGTAAATTTACCGAGATCAAGTTCCATCAGGTACTCATTCCATTTTACATGTTAACAAATCTGCACTAAAGTCCCAACTACACTTAAAATGTTGAACCCAACCATTATTGAGATTGAAATTTTTATGCTTCCAACTCTCAAAAAAATTGGCAGTTCAACAGCCTCAATTCTAACACAAAGAATAGTCAGATAAAATCCCTACGCTCTATGTTAAGCAGATAAAATTAAGTCATTCCATGGCAATGATAAGTCTGCTAATTGGCCTTAAAACAATCTATATATATAAAAGCCAAGCAACCAGCTTGGCCTTAAAACAATCTATATATATAAAAGCCAAGCAACCGGAACGCCAGAACAACTGGAATGACTGGAACAACTGGTCACTATAATGCCACTGTGGCTGGCCACTGGCCCGATTGGGGGCTAGACAGCCTCCCACGGCTGCGGCCCCTCCCCCTGGCCAGCCTGGCCCCCGATTGCTCCCCCCATTGATCATGGGCAGGGACAGCCAGCCCCTCTCTTCCCCCCAACCCTTGCTGGCCTGGCCCGATCAGCACCCATTGGGGTGGGCCAGCCGGACTCCATCTATGCACCAATTCGTGCACCAGGCCTCTAGTTAATTATAATGGACTCTAAAGCAGACTCATTTTCCTTTGATAGCTTATTAAGGATCAAAGACAAAGTACCCTATAAACCAGTGGTTCTCAACCTTCCTAAGGCCGCGACCCTTTAAGACACCTCCTCATGGGGTGGTGACACCCAACCATAAAATTATTTCCGTTGCTACTTCATAACTGTAATTTTGCTACTGTTATGAACTGTAATGTAAATATCTGATAGGCGGGATGTATTTTCATTGTTATAAATGGAACATAATTAAAGCATAGGGATTAATCACAAAAACAATATGTAATTATATATTGTGAAATATTTATCTCTAATTACAAATAAATGAAATTTTGTCTTGAATCGTGGTGTAGCATGGGCAACAGTCTTCGTATGACAACAGCAAACTACATTGCTACACTTTGCTACACCCAGGAGCAGTGTGTTGGTTCCTAAGACCATGGGAACTTTGTGTTTTCCAATAGTCTTAGGCGACCCCTGTGAAAGGGTCGTTCAACCCCCAAAACATAAATTCAGATCTGTTATTGTAAGAAATCTCTCAGTCTCGGTTCTCTCCCTTCTCTCCTCATTACAGTGGTACCTCGAGATACGAGTTTAATTTGTTCCGTAACCTTGAGGCGTGGGAAACTATGAGATGCTTGAGTCGCGGTAAACTGGTGGGTCGTGTGCAGCCGGCCGATCCGCGCGATGACTCCTATCTCAACTGTTGCTCGTATTTCAAAGCAAAAATCGCTCGCTCAACGACTCGTATCTCAAAAATCTCGTATGTTAGGGCACTCGTATCTCGAGGTACCACTGTATCTCAATTTCCTCAGAACTCTCGAGAGTTACACACAGCACTGACATCTCAGGGATATAATAGTAGCACACGGAATATATATAGATCCTTGCAAAATAAAGACCAGTAACCCAATGTAAAAGTGGGTAGAGCTGCCTGACCATTGTGCTCAGTGGCTGAACAGCAACCTATGAACCAGGAGGTCACCACCCGGGTTGCAGGCTCCATCCCCAGTTTGGGGCCTGCAGCAGGCAGCCAATCGATGATTCTCTCTCATCATTGATGTTTCTCTCGCTCTCTCCCTCTTCTTTCCTCTCTGAAATCAATAAAAAATATTTTTTAAAAAGGCATTTGTATGAGAATCAGGGAAATCTGAACAATGAAGACTTACTATTAAGGAATTCATGTTCTTCCATTTTAATGTGTGCCAATGAATTGTGGTTATATTTTTATTCTTTTCTTAAAGAGAACTCCTTTATATATTTTTAATGGATTTCAGAGAGGAAGGGAGAGGGAGAGAGAGAAAGAAACATCAATGATGAAAGAAAACCATTGATTGGCTACCTGCTGCACGCCCCCTACTGGTTAATGTGCCCTTGACCGGAATCCTTTCCGTCTGCAGGCCGACGCCCTATCCACTGAGCCAAACCAGCTAGGGCTGTGGTTATATTTTTAAAAGAGTCTTTATCTTTAGAGATACATCCTGAAATACAGGAGTAGGCAAAATAGGCTTACAGTTATCTGTATGGAAAATAATACAATAATTAATAAATAATACAAGAATAAGCTGTGTTTTGTGTATTGACAACTGTAAACCTACTTTTGCCCACCCCGCATTTTCAAACAAAATTATCTGGTAATTTCTTCAAAACCATCTGGAGTGAGAGAGGATATAGATAAAACAAAATTGTTGGGGCTTTGTCATAGGGGTCTGTTACACTAGCCACTCCAGCTATATCTATAATGGAAATTCTGCAAAATAAAAAAGTTTGGAGATAGTAAAAACATCCCTAACAGCTACCTATTTGTATTTGTCTCATCATTTGTACAGACTATGAAGAAACTCACTTAAGCAATGGGTATGGTTACCAAATAGTCAGTACATACTGTTTGTCCTTATTTCTTTAAAAAGCATGTTGTTAACATTAATTTGTTTGTCTCTACAACAGTCTGCCTTCAATCAAGCCATTAAACATCCATCAAAAAATGATGGTCGCATCTCTATAAGTACATTTCAATTACACACCTTATTTCACCAGAGAAAATTAGTCTTAGGCCTCACTTCAATGTCAGGTTACAATTATCAAGAACATACTGTTCTTCTACAAAATTAAAGTGCAAAAAGAAAGTTTTATGAATTTTCATTCCAGACTCGTATTTCACTGTTTGATTAGTCTTCACCCCAGTAAAATGGAGGCACGGAGGAATTAAATCAGTTCCTCTCAGCTTGAATTTTACATGAGAGTGCAACAGGAATACATATTTCTGAAGACAGCCCCAAAGAACTGACATGTGGACATAAAAATGCTGGCCAATTTTCCTCCCATATTTGAATTTCTCTCTGAAAAACCAGAGGAGGAAGTCTGGAGCCAAAGAAAACGAGCATGAATTTGAACTTCTCGGGCATATATAACATACGGAGACTGTAATGCTAGCTGTAGACGGCTATACTACCTCTTTCTCTCTCACTGTAATATAATGAGCGAGCAATTAAAGATGGTGCCCTGGTGCCACACTCTACCATTTCAAAAACTGACCCAGCTAATAAATCACAAGGTCCAGACCGAACTCTGGTTTAACCCTTTGAAACGGACACATCGTTTTCTACATGTCACTGCCAAGTGCTTTTCTGCGTGTTTTATCGCTGATAAGACATCTGATCTTAGAGGGAAATAGGCTGAAGTCACAGAAGGCTGTCACACTCATTCTGTGGAAACTACTTCTCAAGATGTGTACTGTGATTTAGAGGCGACAACGACCTGGAACCCACATTCCCACCTGTCAGACGTCATTACCTGAAATGAAGGAGCTGGGGTCTGGCTGAAGGGATCTGAACTGATTGACATAGTACTCCCGCTGCTCCTCTGTTATCCTCCACGGTTCGTCCGGGTAATTACTGTTATCTGGTGGCTCTCTCTCCACTGAAAAGGACTTTAAAAATAAACGGGCAAAGGCTCAGAGCATCTCTCTTCAGTGAGATGAAGCACATAGATGAAACACCAATCAAAGTTATGCATTAGACTCCATTTTTTCCTCAAGAAAATAACTCAAACACCGTGTGACTAGAATGTAACCTTCTGAAGGGCAGACGGTATGCTTTATATATATATATATATACACACACACACACACACATACATATATATATTAGTGAAATACTGAACAGTTTGTGAGTGCTTAAAGTGCTTCCGAGGTAATGAAGGAGGGTAAGAAGATTTGCCACATTTGGATCTTTTCAGATAGCTGAGTAGATAGTGAAACGGCCTATTCTTTTTAAAACACAAAAAGAAAACCTTTAGAAAAGCTATAACCAAATAATCTTTTTTTCTGAAGCATTCCCACTGTATAAATCCGAGAATCGAAAGTTCTCATTCAAATCCCACCTCCCATGCCCTACTGAAGTGGCAAGTGAGGATCACCCAAGCGTCATCTGGCATCTGTGAACTGGGATGCATATTTAGCCACAGAGCTGAATAGAAGGGAGATGGTGGTGGTACCACAAATGGAGCAACGGGGGTGCATCAGACGGGCCACTAGGGGGAGTGCAAGCCACAGTTGAGGTTTTAAGGACACAGAACCAGAGAAACAGAGGGAGACCAAGCTTGCGTCTGGTGTGGGGAAGGAAGCAGAAATGGTGGTTTCTATCCCTCCTGTCTACTCGAAGGCTATGGAGCCACGACAAAGAGATACCTCCATGGAACCAAGAGGTGAACAGGAGTAGGGAACACCTTGGGGACAAGAGACTAGGGAAGAAACAGTGTTGTTGCTAATAAGCTACCAGGTTGCCACTTCTGAACCCACCATCAAAGATTGAATGATTAGGAAGGCACTGCATCCGCTGTCCCTCGGAAAGGCAAGCAGACCGTCTCCACCTCCTTCCCCCAACACACACACCATTCCAGGAACTGATTCTTCCAGAAACACCTGGCTCTCCTCCGACCACTTTCTGAGAAGCCAGGCGACTGTGAAACTCGGAGCTGTGATGTAACCTTGAGATGTGAACTCTGAAGTTTTCATCCGAGGCGAGTTTCCACGAAATGCAAAGCAAACCATTCTGAAATGCCCTGGAAGCCACGATCCGTTAAGTCAACGCCCTAAATTCAGAGTTCTGTGACATTTACAAAGCATCTCCCACATCCGCATCTCATACAGCATCTCAAAACATCTGCGAGGTAGAAAAGGCGGGTGTCATCATCCTCTGCCCAGATGAGGAAAGGAGGACTGGAAGACTTTGAACCGCTGCAGTCAGCAAATACTTGCCCTCTTTTTTATTTTATTTTTTAAATATATTTTATTGATTTTTTACAGAGAGGAAGGGAGAGGGATAGTCAGAAACATCCATGAGAGAGAGACATCGATCAGCTGCCTCCTGCGCACCTCCCACTGGGGATGTGCCCACAACCAAGGTACATGTCCTTGACCGGAATCCAACCTGGGACTTTTCAGTCCACAGGCCAACGCTCTACCCACTGAGTCAAACCGGTTTCGGCTTGCCCTCTTTTTAAATGTGTGTGTGTGTGTGTGTGTGTGTGTGTGTGTGTGTGTGTGTGTGTGTATTTATTGATTTCAGAGCAGGAGGAAGGGAGAGGGAGAGAGGGTGAGACATGGATGAGAGAGGGAAACACTGATCGGCTGCCCCCCATCCTGGATTGAGCCTGCAACCTGGGCCTGCGCCCTGACCAGGAACTGAACCAGCGACCTCTCGGTGCATGGGACAATGCTTGATCAACCGCACCAGCCAGGGCAACTGCCCTCTTTGCCATCCGTTGCTCACAGCCAGGCTTTGGCACAGTGAGCTTTCTTTTTGTAACGGGCCGCTTCCATCCGAATTGTTTACGGAAACGCCCTATTCACGCTGGTAAGAAACAGACGATATAAAGCAAGCAAGCAAAAAATAAATAAATAAAAAATTAAAAAAATAATTAAAAAAAAAAAAAGAAAGCAAGCAAGCAAGATCAAAAGTCAGCCTGAGCACCTGACGGAGCACACAGCTGACCAAAATGCTCCGACCGGATCCCAGGACCGAACTCGAATATTCCAGGTAACACTTTCTGAGGAAGCCCGGGTGGCTCAGTGGGTTCAGGGGGGTGGGGGCAGAGCCCAGGGGGAAGGAGTCAGCATGTGCGGGACTGTGTCCTGTCCTGACCAGCGGTCATTCATGTACAGAGCTCACAGGTGCTCTGCCCTCGAGGTCAACACTGGCAGGAACAGTCGAGTGAAGGGCCGAAAAGCTGGGCACGGCCCGGCGAGACAAGGACCACCTATGCCGAAACCGGTTTGGCTCAGTGGATAGAGCATCGGCCTGTAGACCGAAGGGTCCCAGGTTCGATGCCGATCAAGGGCACGTACCTTGGTTGCGGACGCATCCCTAGTAGGGGGCGTGCAGGAGGCAGCTGATCAATGTTTCTCTCTCATTGATGTTTCTAGCTCTCTGTCCCTCTCCCTTCCTCTCTGTAAAAAATCAATAAAAAATATCTTTAAAAAAAAGAATGACCGCCTATGAATGAACGATTCAAGCAAGCAGAGATGGTTCCCGAAGCTGGTGGGACACAGGTGGAAAGCTCCGTGCCACTGCTGTCCTGGGAATGAGGGTGCCAATCTCCGCGCCAGCTGGTGGCCGCTGTGTTCTCCGGCTCTGACACGGAGACCACCACTCCCGTGGATCTCGCCCTCCCCTCCAGGAACTGAGGATGCCATAGGCAGTCGCTGCTGCTCATGCCAGCCCGTGTTTGTCCTTTCACAGATCCCAGGCCCACTGCTCGCTCTCCTTCCTCTCCCTCATCACCTCGCTCCTGAGTGGCGTCAGTGTCCCCTTAGCAGGCCTCTCGGGTCTGTTCTACAGCAGGAAGCAGGAGGGACAGAAGAAAGTGATGGATTGCTCCGTTTAAAGGCGCAGTGGCTGGGGTGGCTCTAGGCGTGGGGCCCTTCGAGCGATTCAAAGCACAGTCCAGTTCGAAAAGCGATGCTATAGAACACGCGTGGCAAAGCAGGAAAAGGGAAGAGCATTTGCAGAGACACCCGATATATCAGAGAAAACAGCCATCTCCTGAGAGTAGCTCGGTTGGGCGACATATAGAAAGACCAGGCTACAGCCAAAACCGGTTTGGCTCAGTGGATAGAGCATCAGCCTGCGGACTGAGAGGTCCCAGGTTCAATTCCAGTCGGGGGCATGTACCTTGGTTGCAGGCACATCCACAGTAGGGGGCGTGCAGGAGGCGGCTGATCGATGTCTCTCTCTCATTAATGTTTCTAGCTCTCTCTCTCCCCCTTCCTCTCTGTAAGAAAATCAATAAAATATATTTTAAAAATTAAAAAAAAAAGAAAGACCAGGCTACCCGTGCAGAGAGGATGGCAGTGCAACTGCCTCAAGACAATCCAAACAGAATGCAGGTCCTGGATTACAAAGGCCCAGATGCACCAGGTTCAAGGGTTTACCAGTAGACTGTGTCTAGAAAATAGCGAGCCCAAGATGAATATTAAGACACGGAAATCATCCGATTTGAGTTACAGAAAGAACACCTCAGTGAGGAGACCAGAGGAGAAAAGACTATAGGTGAGCCCTAGCTGGTTTGGCTCGGTGGATAGAGTGTTGGCCTGTGGCCTGAAGGGTCCCAGGTTCAATTTCAGTCAAGGGCACATGCCCAGGTTTTGGGCTCGATCCCCAATAATGGGCATGCAGGAGGCAGCCAATCAATGATTCTCTATCATCGCTGCTGTTTCTCTCTCTCTCTGTCTCCCTCTCCCTTCCTCTCTAAAATCAGCGAAAATATTTTTTAAGACTAAAGATACAAGGCCATATCAGTAACCCCAACCAGAGGTCAAGGTGACCCCAGGGGTATGGGAGGGGAAAGAGGAAAAAGCCAGATGGCCGCCACCAGCAGAAGGCCCATTCGAGCAGGGGGAGAGCCGCTTAGAACCTTTCTGTCAGCATCTAGGGGGGCCATCTCGTTGCAGGACTCAGAGACATGGAACCAGATCCGGATGCACCCAAAAGTCACCCACAAAAAATCGGCCTAACTTTCCAGAAAAAGTCAGTCACGGAAGACAAAAGGTCTGCTTGCTAGGGGCGAAGGCATCGAAAAACAGGGCTGGGCTGAGCTGCGGATCCTGAGCTTCCAAGTCGAAGCCAAAACTAAGAAAAACTCCAGTTGTGTGTGCGCCCTAAGAGACCACCGCCATTTCCACCCCAGCTCCAGTGGTTTGGTGGGCTGGGTGGGGATATAGGCTGCCTGCTGCCAATTCTGAGCCCTGCCAGCATTTTTTAAGGAAAAAAAAATAAAAGGAGAGCAAAAGAAATCGTCTACATCTGTCTGCTTCAGTCACAAACATATGGTTCATTATACAGTTTCTCGAGACACAAGAGAATTAGATTTGCTTATATTTAAAACATTCAAACCCTTGGTTTTGTTTCAAGTGAAATGCAAATATTTGGCACCGTAAGTTATTATCTCTGGGGAAAACAGGCTGTTTACAATGAAAGGGACTTCAAAGGGCTCATTAAAAAATAATACTATTAATAAAAATCCCCACAGTTGACATTTATCCCTGAAGTCTCTTAAAACTCAAAACCCAGTTGAATAATATGAATCGCAAGGAGGCCCTGTCGGGGGGCCTGCAGAAGGGCGTGTGTGTTTTTGCAAAGACAGGACATTTCTGTTTGGAGTCCCATCCCACCCCCGGCGCATCCTGCACTTGCTGCCTGTGTGAGGCCGGCCACTCCGGCCAGGGTTGCAGCGACCTTCCAGCAATGGATTTGAGGCGCCTCAAGAAGGAAACCATCTGGAGGAGCAGGAACTGTCACTGAGTGGCTACCCACTCGGGAATGGCATCTTCTGGCCCCGCAGGCAGGTGCCCTGGCAGGCAGGTCCAGCCACGTGACTGAGGTCTGGCCACCGCAAGGTGAACACGGTGCCTTGCACCACTGCCAGGCCGGGCTGGCATCCTCAGCCCTCCTCCGTGCGCTCCTTACCCACTGGCCCGCAGAACGGGAGATGACACATCACGGGACGGGAGGCGCTCTGGAGCCTGAATCACCAGGTGGGAGAAAGCTACCTGCCAACCTGGTGGACGAGTGAGACAGATACCTCCTGTGGTTAAATAATTAAAAGTGGGACATGTTTGTTATAGCAGCTGTTTGACCTCACTCATCTCGCCTTCAAGCAGGGTCCGAAGTTAAGACAGATGATGTGCAGCTTTCTGCTCTGTAAAATGAAAACACAGTGGCACCTAGAGATAAGAGATTTTTGAGATACGAGCGATTTTTGCTTTGAAATACGAGCAACAGTTGAGATAGGAGTCATTGCGCGGATCGGCCGGCTGCACACGACCCACCAGTTTACCGCAACTCGAGCATCTCATAGTTTCCTATGCCTCAAGGTTATGGAACGGATTAAACTCATATCTCGAGGTGCCACTGTAATGGGACCCTCTTCCCAAGGTTGTTGTGAAGATGCAAACAGGTCGCATCCATTAGGTTCTTACAGTAACTGGCCCAAGTGACTGGCACTAAGCAAAGTGATGAATATGTGTTACCTACCATTCTCCTGCGACCCTGGCGGCTGTTTTAAAAATGTTGTTTATCTTAATAAACAGCCACCGCAAATTGCCTAATCAACTCAGAGAGAACCTTCTGAGCTGCTGAAAGGAAATCCCTTAGTTGCACAACATGTGGTTAAAGACATCTTGGTGCATTTATTTCCGTGAAGAGACTGATGAGGTTAAGTTGCTCTGGTAGAATTTAATTGTAATGAACTTTGCTGTAGTCAGGAACAGAAGTTATTTATTGCAACTTCCTGTGAATCTATAATTATTTCTAAAGAAAAAGGAAAAAATCTTCTACGTTCTCTAGCTTCATAGGTAAGGGGGAGAGCACAGCCTTTACTGTTGTGTGACACTCCTTAAAAAATATATATTTTGTTGATTTTTTGCAGAGAGAAAGAGAGAGTTAGAAACATCGATGAGAGAAAGACATCCATCAGCTGCCTCCTGCACACCCCCTACTGGGAACGTGCCCGCAGCCAAGATACACGCCCTTGACCGGAATGGAACCTGGGACCTTTCAGTCCGCAGGCCAATGCTCTATCCACTGAGCCACACCGGTTTTGGCTGTGTGACACTTTGGATGAGTGCACGTGAAGTTCAGCTCTAGTCATTATAGTAGAGCTCAGGCTCACCTTTCTATATCTGGACCAGAATGGGCAGGTATTTGTCTATCTGTTCACTCTTCAGCAAATATTTATTGAGTGTTTCTTATTTGATAGGTTCTAGGTTATACAACTGTGATCATAATGAACGAAATTTCTTGCCCCCATGGGCCTTACTTTATAGGGAGAGTAGGGTGGGAGACAAGCTTTCTAGAGTGTAATATAGCACGGTTTCATGCGGAAACACCCAGTAAATGGCAAAGGAAGAACATGAACGGGGGGCCAGTGTAATCTTAATCAGCAATTCCTATGGCTCTCTCCCTCCCACCACCCAGCCATGCATCTGTCCTACAACAATGTACTCTTTCCTTTTCAGAACCACCCATGGCGGCAATTTTGCAGATTGGGGACCTGAGCTCGGGATATGAATATGCTATACTTACACCTCCCTCCCCAGTTTCCTTGTAGATTTTGGTCAGTGAACTATTAAGTTATATAGAGTGCCATCTTATTTCTCACTTTTTTTTTTTGCCTACATGTGTGTGACGTGTTTTCACATCAGAAAAGAATCCTGTAGATAGCCATACAATACAGGTATTCCATCATTTCACTGTTCAGTATGTGACACTAACAATATTTTGCTTAACATAAGAAATGCTCGCCGAAACCGGTTTGGCTCAGTGGATAGAGCGTCAGCCTGTGGACTCAAGGATTCCCAGGTTCGATTCTGGTCAAGGGCATGTACCTTGGTTGTGGGCACATCCCCAGTAGGTGGCGTGCAGGAGGCTGCTGATCGATGTCTCTCTGTCATTGATGTTTCCAACTCTCTGTCCCTCTCCCTTCCTCTCTGTAAAAAATCAATAAAATATATTTTTTTAAAAAACTATTGGTTTTTTTTTTTAAAGAAATGCTTATGGGTAATCATTGTCTCTAATTCTTCCAGCAGAAACCAAGACCTGCTGCTCTAGAAAGGCATTTTCCTTTACAGTGGTCAGGATGGTGTCACTGCACAGAGGAGAAAGTGAGAACTCACCAGTAAGAGAGGAGTGTGACAAAGCCACAGACTGCTAGTACCAATGCGTGAACGTCCCCGGCCCAATCCTTGCCAGTTCGATCAAGTCTGCCCGTTTTCTTCTCCACTATGTCCTCCCCTTAACGTTCCACAGCCCTCGGTCAGATGGGAAACAGATGCACCAAGAACTTGGGCTGAAGTCGAGGAATGCTTTAGAACGGCAGTCGCCAACCGCTGGTCCGCGGACCGCTGGTAGACCATGAGGCCCAAGAGGTTGGCAGGCGCTGCTTCAGAGAATGAGCCTACGGATCAGAGGGGGAAACGTGCCAGTTCTGGAGGCACACACTGCGTTCAAATCCGGGATGGTCATGACCATGTGACTTAGGCCAGTTTCTTAACTTCTCGACGGCTCGTATCTCAAAAATCTCATATGTTAGGGCACTCGTATCTCGAGGTACCACTGTATCTGGGACCAGGAGTTCAATTCAGTGTTTTGAGCTGCATCTGAGAGGCGAAATCTAACAAATCTGGGTGGGCCCCAGCTATTCCCAGGAAAGTTCTGGACACCATAAGCCTTTCAGGCAGTGCCCACAGCTTGTGGGGAAAACAACACTGACCCCACAAATAAGATGAATTTATTTGCTTTCATCGGCAGTCTAACCAACCTGCTGCATGGATGCTAGGATTCTAATTAGGACCAGCCTACCATTTTGACTCTCCCTCCACCCACCCCACCCCGCTATCTCTAAAGCATGGATTTTACAAGGCCTCATCAGTCCTACCTCTTATGGAGTCAGTGTCTTTTTCCTGAAAATATCCTTCAATTTCTTATTTCTTATTCAGATACCCTCCTCTTACATCCTGGAGTCATCTGTCTTTCAATGATCCGATATCTTTTTGCTGTTCTCATAACAAAACATTTTTGTCTTCACATAGAAATGCCTCCCAGCAAAGAAACCAAGTAATTAACATCACTTCAATTGTTAAGAAGTGTGGGTACTGGGTAAGCACCCGAGGAATACAAGAGACAGCTAAGATTTAGGCTGAGAAAAGTAAATTTAAGTATCAACTGAAATGAAATGTTTCAAAAAGAAGGACTAGAACATCTGAAAAAGAATTGTAAGTAGGTGAAGAAAGTAGGGAAGGGACTTGAGGCCATACAAAACAGGACCTCTTTGTGGTAATGGTGGCCATTAGACAGTTAGTCCTAGGTAGACTCAGCAAAGAACATGCTGAAGATAAAGCAACTGTTTACCTCCTGTGAGTGGTAAAATTCCAGTGAGGGTTTAAAATCAAATAAGAGAATGAATCTGGTAAAACCAGATGTCACATCAAGAACAAGGCACATGCTTTCCTAAAAATTTATCAACCCAGTTCCTCCCGTTACACACAAAGGCCGATACACCTATATCCTCTCCCTCCTTCCTTCTCCCACCCTCCCTCCATCTTTCTTCTTGCTATTTCACCCAGAGGAAGGAAACTGAGTTGTCTAAGCCATGCTGAGAGGTCAGCGCACACAGGTCCACTAGGTTGACATTTACCACTGCTAACAACAGAAGATTCTCCTCGCCCTAACCTCTACCCAGAGACGAAGTAATTCAACTTTACTGTCGTGAAGATACAACCGAGATGTAATCATTGGAAGCAGCCCGGGGCTCTCAGCACCGAGAAGAAGCTGGGGTCCCTCCCCTCCTTCCAGGGCCTCGGGAGCCCAGGACCTCTTCTCAACCACGCAAGGAGCCGTTTTCCACATACATTACCGCCGCTCACTCACCCAAAGGAACCGAAATGCCAGCTTCTGTTTGCAGACTGGCAGAAATGACAAACCAATAAGGAAACACTGATAACCCAAAAGGAAAAACGGAGGGCATGGATATGAACAAGCAATTCATACACCAAAGAAAAAGGAAATACAAATGACTCAGACGCTTAAGATATCCCACTTCGCTAACAAAGGGAACTGCTCATTAAAACGACGCAGATCTCATTTTTCACCTATATCAGATGGGCAAAGATCCGTAAGGTTTTTAGCAGTGTGTTTGCCTGGGCATGGAAAAAATTAGCGTTTTCATGCATTGTTGGCAAGTGTATAAATTGATAAAATCTCCAACTTGAGAATCTCCTACAAAAATTAAAAATGTGTAAACATTTCACCCAAGTATTCCATTTCTGGGAACTAATGCCAGATATATATACGTGTGTGTGTGTGTGTGTGTGTGTGTGTGTGTGTGTGTGTATGCAAATGGTGCTGAGATTGCAAGTTCTAGATATTGATCAGAGGGGTTGGTTAAATGGTAGATGGAAGATGCACACAGTGAAATACTATGCATTTGGAAAAACAAAGAGATAGGGAAGTACTTTATGTACTGCTATAGAATATTATTAAACTTTTTTGTTAAGTAAAAAAAGTACATAGTGTATAACAGATGTATAATATGCTACCATCCATGTGAAAAGTAGAACTATATATTTTGCATATATTATGTGTAATTACATACAAGAATACCTGTATTCACATATACAGTATATGCGCAAAATATTCCTAGAACAATACAAAAGAAATCAGTCCTGCCTGGCCAGCATGGCCCAGTGGTTGACTGTTGACCTATGAACCAGGAGGTCACAGTTCGATTCCTGGTCAGGGCACATGCCTGCGTTGTGGACTCCTCAGTGTGGGGCATGCAGGAGGTAGGTAGCCTATCAGTGATTCTTTCTTATCATTGATGTTTCTTTTCTTTTCTTTTTTTCTTCCTCACCCTGGGATGTTTTTCCATTGATGTTTAAGGAAAGTGGGAGAGGAAAAGACAGAGAAACATTGATGTGAGACAAGCACATCAATCGGTTGCCTCCTGCCCGAACCCCAACCAGGGCCCAGACCTGGGAGGAGTCTGCAGCCAAGATACGTGCCCTTGACCGGAATCAAACCAGGGAGCCTTTGGTCCACAGGCCAACGCTCTATCCACTGAGCCACACTGGCTAGGGCTTAGCATTAATGTTTCTCTCTCTCTTTCCCTTGCCCTTTCTCTCTGAAATCAATATAAATATTAAAGTTACAAACTTTGGGGTTGATATGGTCCTTGGCTAGCAATGTCTAACAACCTACCCAACCTGTTCATTGGGAAACTTCCACCAAAAGCATAGCCACACCCCCATCTAGAATGGCAAGGTGGTCAAGTTCTCTACATGCTATTTGACCTCATTTTGTCTTTGAAGTAAGAAGAATAGTTGAGTATTGAGAATTTACCCCAAAAGACTGTTACATTTGTTTCTCCAGAAAGAGGAGAAAACCTCACGGCATGTATGTTTAGGGTTTAAAAAGTGAGTGTGTTTGCTCCAGCTGGTTTGACTCCGTGGACAGAGGATCGGCCTGTGAACTGAAGGGTCCCAAGTTTGATTCCAGTCAAGGTCACATGCCTGAGTTGTGGGCTCGATTCCCAGTGCGGGGCATATAGGAGGCAGCTGATCAATGATTCTCTCTCATCATTGATGTTTCTATCTCTTCCTCTCCCTTCCTCTCTGAAATCAAGAAAAAAAATATTTTTTAAGGTGTATGTGTTTTTTGGTTTACAATAAAGATAATTTTTTTTCTAGTGAGATCTGGCTAAAATGATATTTCATTTGCCAAACCTAAAATCCCTAAAGACGGTTAAAAATAAACAGCATAAAAAACAATAACATCGGATGCCCCTCGCTTTGGCTGAGATTCTTGGATAAATGAGATGAGGAATGAACCATTTTTTAAGAATTAAAAAAAATAGAAACCTCACATATACAAGAAGTATTAGAAAATGCTCGTGCCGAAACCGGTTTGGCTCGGTGGAGAGAATGTCGGCTTGCGGACTGAAAGGTCCCAGGTTCGATTCCGGTCAAGGGCATGTATCCTGGTTGCGGGCACATCCCCAGTAAGGGGCGTGCAGGAGGCGGCTGATCGATGTCTCTCTCTCATCAATGTTTCTAGCTCTCTATCCCTCTCCCTTCCTCTCTGTAAAAAATCAATAAAATATATTTTAAAAAAAGAAAAGAAAATGCTCGTACTTCATGTTATCAATTGGAAAGGCGCAGAGATGAGCTGAGACAAAAGAGAAAGCGAAGGCAAAGCAAGGATGAAGACTAAGGTTTCCACACAGAACGTGGACCGTATGGGAAACGGCAAGAAGCTCTGCGTGGCCAGAGGACAGAGGGAGAGAAGCCGTGGGCTGTGTGACCGAAGAGAACAGTGGGGGCCAAACAGCAGGCCCTGAGAACCATGCTCAGGAATGGGGATAAATGTTGAGAGCAGCGGTAGCGTGTGACAGGTTTCAATCAAAGGAGTAGGAGGGGCTGATTGGTGTTTTTCAGATTAATTTTGTCGGCAGTGAGGATAGTTAATGGACTTAAAGAGGGGCAGCAGGAAGAGTTAGAGGCCGATATAACAGATCTGGTGGCAGAAGATGACGGAACCAAGGAAGTGCAGAAGAATGGACAGATAAGAGAGCTATTTAGAAAGTGAAATGGCCAAGACCTGGTGACTCCAGGGGCAGAGGGAGTGAGAGAAGACGCAGAGACAGCCAGACCAGAGACAATGACCACCACAAGCATGTGCCAGCTAGTGGATGGCGCCAGGAATGGAAGCGTGAGAGGAAGCGGGGAAAGAGGTTGCAGGTGACAGTGGCACAGCAGAGTGAAGATGACTGACAGATGGAGATGTGTGGTCATCCACCTCCACATCACTAAGGAGTAACAGAGTGAGAACTGGACCGAGGGCTCTCCACCATGTGTGGGACGGGCCGAGGAAGGAGAAATGAAGATCAGGAAGAGGTAGTCACGGAAGAAGTAGAGGGTAGCATCATGGACACCAAGTGATGAGGCAGTGTCAAAGCTGCTAAGGGGCCCAAACGGTTTGGCTCAGTGGATAGAGCGTCAGCCTGTGGACTGAGAGGTCCCGGGTTCGATTCCGGTCAAGGGCATGTATCCTGGTTGCGGGCATATCCCCAGTGGGGAGTGTGCAGGAGGCGGCTGATCGATGTCTCTCTCATCGATGTTTCTAGCTCTCTATCCCTCCCCCTTCCTCTCTGTAAAAAAATCAATAAGATATATTTTTTTAAAAAGCTGCTAAGGGGACAATGAGACAAGGACTCAATACAAGGTAATTTCTGGCAACCATGGCAAAAACAGGCAGTGGAGTGGAGTGGGAAAAGAGCAGGCAATTTTAAATCCTACGCCAGCAAAATTACAAATGCCTAAATCGCCCACAGAAAGGATAACTTGAGAAAAGTAAGCCATAAAATGAACTATAAACACGAGATAAAAGGATGAAGCAGAAAAGGAGACTTTACTTCTTTTTCTATTATTTAATAAATCTTTATTGTTCAGATTATTACAATTGTTCCTCTTTTTTTCCCCCAATAGCTCCCCTCCACCCGGTTCCCACCCCTTCTTTTTCCCCCTCTCCCCCATATTATCCTCATCCCTAGGTGTATGATTTTTGTCCAGTCTCTTCCTGCACCCTCTCACCCCTTTCCCCCTGAGAAGTATCAGTCCACTCCCTTTCTGTGCTCCTGATGCTATTATATTCACCAGTTTATTCTGTTCATTTTTAATTCACTTGATTTTTAGATTCACTTGTTGATAGATATGTATTTGTTGTTCCTAATTTTATCTTTACCTTTTTCTTCTTCTTCCACTTCTTAAAGAGTACCTTTCAGCATTTCATATAATACTGGTTTGGTGTTGATGAACTCCTTTAGCTTTTTCTTATCTGTGAAGCTCTTTATCTGCCCTTCAGTTCTGAATGTTAGCTTTGCTGGGTAGAGTAATCTTGGTTGTAGGTTCTTGCTATTCATCACTTTGAATATTTCTTGCCACTCTTGTCTGGCCTGCGTAGTTTCTGTTGAGAAATCAGCTGACAATCGTATGGGTGCTCCCTTGTAGGTAATTAACTGTTTTTCTCTTGCTGCTTTTAATATTCTCTCTTTGTCTTTTGCTCTTGATATTTTAATTATGATGTGTCTTGGTGTGGTCCTCTTTGGATTCCTTTTGTTTGGGGTTCTGAGCTCTTCCTGGACTTGTAAGTCTATTTCCTTCACCAGGTGGGGGAAGTTTTCAGTCATTATTTCTTCAAATAGGTTTTCAGTATTTTGCTCTCTCTCTTCTTCTGGCACCCCCACAATTCTGATGTTGGTACACTTGAAGTTGTCCCAGAGACTCCTTATATTATCTTCATAGTTTTGGATTCTTTTTTTTCTTTTTGCCTTTCCAGTTGAGTGTTTTCTGCTTCTTTGTATTTCAAATCTTTGACTTGATTCTTGCCTTCTTCTAGTCTGCTGTTAGGTCTCTATATAATATTTTTTTATTTCAGTCAGTGTATGTTTAATTTCTAGTTGGTCCTTTTTCATCTCTTCTTGGGTCTTGCTAAATTTAGCCATCTTTTCTAGGAAATTCTTGAAAAACCTTGTAACTGTGGTTTTGAACTCTATATCCAGTCATTTGTTTTCCTCCATTTCTTTTGTTTGTGATCTGTTTCTTTTTCTCTGCATGTTGGCTGCTTCCTTGAGTTGATGGAGTGGCTTTGCGTGCTTGGTGTCCTATATGGCCCAGTAGCTCTGCTTCCCATTACCTGAGGTGGACACTCTTGGTGCACCCCTTTGTGGACTGTGTGCACAGCCTTGTTGTACTTAAGTCTTGATTGCAGTTGTTATCACTGAGGGGAATTGACCTCTAAGCCAATTGGTTGTGAGGATCAGCTGTGTCTACATCAACAGAACTTCTGTCCTGGAGTCAGCCTTATGATACAGGACTTACAAGATTGCAAAAGCCTCTGTGTTCAGTTTGATGGGGCGGAGTCTCAGGGCTGAGAAGACAGCCTTGGCTTCCCATCAGTCCTGCCCTATGCATCCCCTGGGTCTCAGTGTCCCTTGGTAATCGCTGCAGCCCTCTCTGTGTGCACTCACCTTCACGCACCTCCAGGCCTCTGCCTTTCCGACTCCCCTGAATTTCTGTGCATTCCGTGGACCTTTATGAGTCTGGGATCCCAGGGTCTCACCCAGAACTGGGGTTCAGCGCAGTCGAAGCTGGATTTCAGTGCAGTTGGGAGGTTCTGTCTTCATCCCACTAGAGAAAGCCAGTGGCACACTCAGCAGTCAGCCCTGTTTGCGCACTCGCCCTCACGTGCCTCCAGACCTCTGCCTTTCGTGGCTTCCCTGAGTTTCCATGCACTCCATCCTTTTCACAACAGTCCTGATTCCTCCTATATGAATCTTGCTTGGTACTGGGGTTCAGTACAGTCAGAACTGGGGTTCAGTGCAGTTGGGAGTTTCCATCTCTCTCCCACTAGAGCAGTGGTTCTCAACCTTCCTAAGACCACGACCCTTGCATACAGTTCCTCATGTGGTGGTGACCCCCAACCATGAAATTTTGCTACTGTGATGCATCGTGATGTAAATATCTGCATTTTCCGATGGTCTTAGGCGACCCCTATGAAAGGGTCGTTCGACCCCCAAAGGGGTCGCGACCCACAGGTTGAGAACCGCTGCTCTAGGGGAAGGCAGCCAGGCACTCTGCTGCCCATCCTCTCTACACACATCTCCATACCTCAGCTTTTTGCACCTCCTCTCAGTCTCTGTGAGCCCCTCTCTTTCCTTCTAGTTGTAGAATTTCCACTCAGCCAGCTTTCCTGTGGTTCTGGGTGATGTCCGTTCTGTCTTTTAGCTGTAGTTTTGAAATTGTTGTGCGAGGCAGCAAGTTAGGTGTTCACCTGTGCTGCCATCTTGGTTTCTCTGAGACTTTACTTCTTTACAAACCACTATCAACCATGCACCACCTGAATAAAAGGAAACCTGAAATTCCTAAAACATTAACCAAAAAGAGTATTCATTCCAAAGTTTGGGTGCTGGTTTTGGCACAAGTACCTCTAAAATGCCAAGCCCACGAGCTGCAACAGAGCTGGACTAGGGTCCTTACAAGCCTCCTTCGGTACCCAAAGGTCACCCCTTCTAATCAGGCAGGAAGGACTTGCATACAAGGCCACAGGGGAAGCTGCCATCAGCACAGTAAAGTGGCAAAAACAGGAGGGGAATGAGTTACCCTGGCCTGGCCTAGCACCATGCCGAAACCGTATTAATCCTCTTCCACCAAGAACCTTCACTGCAGATCCCCTCACCTACACGACTAATTCAGGCTGGCATTTTGCTCTCTGGGACACGAAGCCCAGCCAAACCAAGCTGACAGGCATAAGAAAGAAACCTAAGAACTAAAGAAAGAAAAACACATCGGCCATGAAAACCACATACTGCTGTCCCCCAAAAGGCCCCTCGCTCTCATCTTAAACAGAAGGCAAAGCTCCAAACAGGAGAGGGAGACGCCCCACTGATGCCAAACAAACATTGAGGAAATCAGACTGTTGCAGATGATTCCAGTGGGCTGTGAAATCCAGTCCAAGTCATTCATATTCCAGAAGAGAGAAGCAACTTGTCCCAAGGTCACACAGAGTTTGGCTAGGTCTGGGCAAGCACCTGACTGGTCTTTTTCTGCACTATACCGTAAGTCCTCATAATGGCCAATTGCTGCCAAATACTATGTCCAGCCTCACTCTCCCCAAAGCTCTGGCCTCATATATCCTACCAGCTGACACCTACTCTTGGCTATCTCAAAAGCTCAAATTCCCAACATCCAACACTGAACTCATGATCTTTCCCGATTACTCCCAGCACCAGTTTTTCATCCAAGGCCTCTTAGTTTAACAGATGACATCACCATCCATCCGGTTCCTGAGCCAGAGACTAAGGAAGCATGTCCAGTGTTTGACCTCCAGCCTACAACTTCCTGGCTGCAACCTTGAGTAAAGTAAAGGAGTTCTTTAAAACCTCAGGTTTTAGCAGCTGAAAAAAAATGGGATAATAACAGGAATTACCTGATAAAATAGCTGCGAACAGTGAAAGAGATGATGTGTATAAAATGCTAAGTATAGAAAATGTGTGCAGTTCCCTCTATCTTATTGCCTTCTTCCTCCGATCCTGCCCATCCACCTGCTTAACACTTAGGAATCATTCTCATTTCACCTCAAATGTTACTCCCTGCTGGAAGCCCTCCTTGATCACCCCCTGCCTGCCAAGGTTAGGTCATAACCGCCCCCTGCCACTTTTCACCCTCAAAGCACAGGGTAATTTCCATTCCCATCACATTCTGATTGTTTGATTAATGGCCATCTCCTCCAATCGCCTCTAAGCTTCATGAAGGCAGAGAATGGGAGTGCGAGGCCTCATTTTTGTATTCTCAACACAGTCCTTAGCACATAACAGGTGTTTTGTAAACATTAGTTGAGTAAAATGCCCAGGATGTATTTGTATCAGCAGAAAAATGAACCTAGAGATTCGAAGAGAAGTCCCAGAACACCAATTCAAGCTAGAGCTCGTGGCCTACCCATCCCGGGAGCCAGGTAGAAGGCCTGGTGAGCCCCATCTGACCTGCTAAGTTCATGACTTACTGCCTGTTTGACCAACACTCTTAACTGTTAAGAATTTGGTCTCCATGGTGCTAGAATATACTCTGCATAAACATGCACAGCCACACCCTGGCAATTTTTTAGATGAACCCTAGTCCCTCCTATACCTTTCCTGATGTAACCATCACTCCACCATGGGTGTGATTCTGGCGTTTAAAGACATATTTTTATACCACGGGACCTCTAAACACAGCCAACTACTCCATCCGGGGCTTATCTGAAGAAACAGCTATCTGTTCTAACTCCAGGTAACAGCGAGCTCTAAGGGACCTAGGAGGGAAGAAGGCATCTCGGCTCTCCAATGTGGTACCAATAAGGTATTTCAGGAATATTTATGCAGAAACTTTAGAACCTAACCTCCTTCTAACATTGGACTCTAACGTATAGCAAAGTATTTTGAAGTGCAGGTTTTAACACTGGGCAGGCCTGGGTTTAAATTCTTGTTCTGCTACTTAGGAATTATGACTATACCCTTAGACCCATTACTTAACCTCTCTCAGTCAGTTAACTCATCTATACTAATAGATATAACAGCACCTAGATATTATATCGGCAAGTAACACTAAATACAAGGACCCTGTTACAGCTAAATTATTGTATTTAAGAAAGTTCTTTGTACGGGGTGGAGGAGGGCTAGGGAAGTTCAATGGCGGAAAAGGAGGACATATATAAAACTTTCAACAATAAAGATTTTTTTAAAAAGGAAGTTCTTTGTACACAGAGTACTATCACCTTAGAAGATAACGTTCTGTACCATGCCTAACAGTGCCCATTCCCAGTGGGTATTCAGTGAACACCATGATCTTCCTTAGCTTTGTCTATTTTGGTCCAGACACCAGCCCACTTCCTTAGGGGAGTATCTGACACCACCCTGCTATTTTGAGTAGAACTGCCTGCACATAAATGATACTCTTCCTAACTTGGACAGTTGAAATGTTATACAAATCACCCTACTTCCTCTTGTCTTTAGGGTCAAACAGTGAACCAAGTTTTTTTCATAACTTCTCTCATGCAGACACACACCCTTTGTTGAGAATATGACTTCCCCAGCACAGGACTCAGAGATACTATACAAGAAAACAGTGGTAGACACGGGGGGGTGAGGGGCGGGAGAGACAGCTCTTTATCCAAGGGAAAACAATGGAGAAAGAGAAGCTGAAATGTTCTAAGCGGTGGAAAAACTGAAATATCACTTGTGCTTCTACCATAATATTTCTTTTGTATCGATTACACATGAGAAAGAGTAGTTGCTGCCACTTGTAAAATAATTCCTCTCCAAACAGCATTGAACTAGGAACTGAGGGAGAATACAGAAGGACTACCTCTGCCTTCCAAAAGCTTGTAATGTAATTAGAGGCACAAAACAAATGGGCAACAGCTAACTGTGCACTGGATAAATGATAATAAAGAATAAATAAGGCAGAGATGCAACAGGCTTTTCTGGAAAAGTAAAGTTCTCCTGAAGAAGGTAACAAATGATTAAATAGATGATGGTGGAAGGGCATTTTAGACATACCAATGACGAGGAACCAGCCTGGATTAGTCTAGATTCAGTCAGAACATATATAGAAAAAGGTTTAGGGGAGAAACCAAGAGAGTTTAGGTAAACACCTGTAATGTGCTGCCTCTCACAACCATACTAAAACTACAACTAAAAGACAAAACAACTATCATGCAGAACCACCAGAAAGCTGGCTGAGTAGAAGTTCTACAACTAGATGGAAAGAAAAAAAGTGCATTGAGACTGGGTAGGAGACTCAGAGGCGTGGAAGAGTAGAGGTATGGGGGCATGTGAATCGGGCTGGAAACTGGGTGTGCTTTTTTTTTCGATTGGGAGATACAAGCTCCCAACTCTCTGAACTCCAGTTTCCTGTGAGACTCTGGGAACCCATGGCCCTACAGGGAGAAACTGTACCGTCTGGCATCAGATTGGAAAGCAAGGGTGGTGTTCTCGCAAAGGTGCTCACAGGGATCATTGTTACTGAGTGGGGATGCAGGACACGGGGACGCGGAGACACGGAGACGTGAAGACATGGAGATGTGAAGACGCAGAGATGGCTGACTGGCAGCCATTGCTATTTGCTACACCCTGGTGATTCCCTGAGATTCCGCCCCACCCAAGCTGTGAGCAGCGGCTTTTGCATATGAATAGCCTATCCTTTTGCAGTCTAACCTAACAAACTGCAGCTGGGTCAGAGAGCTCCAAAACTTCCAAACTCCAAAGAGGAGAAATCTGCAGATCTCACTGTAGCTACTGCTAGAGGGCCTCAGATAGTAGCTGACTTTGCACCACCTTGGAGATCCAGGAGCCAGTGAACCTAATAGGCAGTGTGAGACGACACCAGATTTCAACTCCTCACATCCATAAATGACACACTCAAGAGGTAGACTCAGTGAGCACCAAAGCCCCACTGAATCAAGTCCTGCCCCACAAGGGTGTCTCCAACACAGGAGTTATTTCATTATAGACACAGCAGATCTGATACCAACAGCAATCAAGGCTTAACTACAACAAGACTGTACACCCATCCCCCAAAAGGGTGCACCAAGAGTGTCCACTTCAGGTGATTGGGGAGGCTGAGCCACTGGGCCCTATAGGACACTTACCACACAAAGCCATTACATCAACACAGGGAAGAGGCCAAAATGCAGAGACAAAAAAAACATGTCATGAATGAAAGAAATGGAAGAAAGTAAACTACTGGATATAGAGTTCAAAACCACAGTTATAAGGTTACTCAAGAATCTCCTAGAAACCTCTGAGGACCTTAGTGAGACCTCCAAGGAAATTAGTGAGACCTTCAAGGATCTTAAAGAGAATGCCAAAAAAATGGAAAAGGACCAGTCAGAAATTAAGCATACGCTGTCTGAAATAAAGAATAACATATAGTATAAACTGATGAACAAAAAGATAGATACAGAGATCAACCGAAGGACTTGTATGCATGCATATAAGCATATCCATTGGATGCAAGACACGGGGGTGGGGGTGAGGGCATGCATGGAGTGAGTGAGGGGGGCAATGGGAAGATATGTACACATGTAATAAATTAATAAAAAAATAATCATATATAGAAATTCAACAGTAGACTAGAAGATCCCAAGAATCAAATCAAAGATTTGAAATATGAGGAAGCAAAAAACATCCAACGAGAAAAAGAAAAAGAAAAAAAATAATCCAAAAATTTGAAGATACTGTAAGGGACCTCTGGTACAACTTCAAGCATACCAACATCTAAATTATAGGGGTGCCAGAAGAAGAGAGAGAGCAAGATATAGAAAACCTATTAGAAGAAATAATGACAGAAAGCTTCCTCCACCTGGTAAAGGAAATAGACTTACAAGTCCAGGAAGCACAGAGAATCCCAAACAAGAGGAATCCAAAGAGAACCACACCAAGACACATCATAATTAAAATGCCAAGGGCAAAAGACAAAGAGAGAATCTTGAAAGCAGCAAGAGAAAAACAGTTACCTACAAGGGAGCACCCATACGACTGCCAGATGATTTCTCAACATAAACAATGCAAGCCAAAAAGGAGTGGCAAGAAAGATCCAAAGTGATGAATAGCGAGTACCTACAACCAAGATTACTCTACCCAGCAAAGTTATCATTTCGAATTGAAGGTCAAAGAGCTTCAGAGACAAGAAAAAGCTAAAGGACTTCATCACTGCCAAACCAGTATTATATGAAGTGCTGAAGGGTATTCTTTAGAAGAAAAAGATAAAAGTAAAAATTATGAAAAACAAAGTGACAACAAATACATATCTATCAACAAGTGAACCTAAAAATCAAGTAAATAAAAAATCTGATAAACAGAATAAACTGGTGAATATAATAGAATCAGGGGCATAGAAAGGGAGTGGACTGACAATTCTTAGGGGAAAGGGGATGTGAGGGGTATGGGAAGAGACTGGACAAAAATCTTCCATCCATGGATGAGGACAGTGTCGGGGGTGTAAGGGCATGGGGGGGGGGGTCAATTGGATAGGAGTTAGGGGGGGAAAAAGAGGAACATCGGTGTTAATCTGAACAATAAAGATTTATGTAAAATAAGATTTAGGAAAATATACAAGCAACAGAACAAGAAGTACAATCTTTGCAAGAGGGTGCAGTTTTATATCTTCCTTGCAAAAAAAAAAAAAGAGGGTCCATCAAAAACCCATGTCCCCAAAGTCTCCCACTGGCATAACCCCACAACATCTCTTACCCGGATGAGGGAGGCCTGATGCCGAGGCGGCTTGGTTCCTTGGTTCCCCGATGAGGGTCCCTCAGGCTGGCCAAGGGGCTGTCTGGCTTCATAAGTAGCTGAAACCGGAGTGAGAGTCAGCATGGTACACCAAGATTCCACCCCAGAATTATGACTTCCCACTCCAACCGATACAGTGTCTGCTTTTAAGGGCAGACTTATCCAAGGCATTAGAGATTCTGTGCCTCGGGCCACCTAGTACAAACAAACCTTGGTGCCCCTGGGTACAATTTAACTGAACAATCTAAAGACAGCCAACCAGTTTATGATAAGGCAGGAAAATATTGACATCAGGTTAAGCTTAGGAATAAATTATAAGGGTGACATGGTGAGAACCTGAATTGGGATAGAAAACAATGAGAGTCATTAGAAAAGTGCCATGTTATAAATGTTCAAATTCTTGAGCTAGGTAAATTCTATATATACCCTCCTATTTAAAAATCTTCCGTTCATCCTCCTACCCCTACCCACCACCCTTGCAAAGAAGTAAATGTATATGCATTTTAAATACTAAGGTTCAATATTATCACTTATTTTGTTTGTTTTTGAGAAATAAATAGCACTGTCTTCTTTTCCTTTTTGGAAAGAATGTGAAACCAAGTTGAGAAAAATACAAAAAAAATTTATTTTTATTTCCATTTTTACTAAGAATAAATGTATTTTGTATTTATTATTTTGTCATTTGAGAACCAAATTAAAAACCTTTTAAAAAAAAAGGTTTTTTGAGCCACAAAAATGAACTCTTTTTTAATTCCTTTTATTTCCAGAACACTTAATGACCTTGCCAATAGGGCATAAAAACAGTTAAATATAACCAGGTAGTATGCAGCTCCAACAGAAAAGAGAAATTATCATCCCAGATGAAACCATTTCTGATGTGTCTGGGTTAACAATTCGAGTTTTTGGAAGTATGGAAAGAAGTGAAATGCTTTTTTTCCGTCGTTTCCTTCTAAGTAAAATTAGACGCAGAGAGCAGAGCAGCCTGTTAGTGCAGCACCTTTAGCACAGTGTGATCGTTTCAAAACAAAGAAGGTATAATGACAGCACATCAAGAATAACAAACAACTCCTCGGCTCACATCTGCTTATTGTGTTTCATCCAAGAAACTGGGACACAAGATTATAACACAATAAAGCACATTAACATATCCAAATCATTGCCTAACAACTCATTTCGTGTATTTTCAGACTCTGCTAGGAATTATTAAAAATATAAAAACTGAAAAAGGAACATAAACAGGAAGCACATAATCCAGGTCTTAAAAATAAATCTCAGCTGGGAGGCAGGTGTTGAGAAAGCTTTGTAAGACCATTTCACTTTGATGGGACACCAACTTGAACTCTTAATGCCAGAAGGTTTGGACAACAGTAAACTGCATCATAGTTGGGATACTGAAGGTCATATCATAAGCTTTCCCTGGGAAGCTGATCCTACCTGATTCTGGTTCCCTTCAGAAAGAGGGAGCTTTCTACTGCCTAGGAGGGAACCGTGTGGGGGAGGACATCTGGCCCGTGGCCCCAGTCCTCCACCTACAGGGACCTTCTTCTCTTGGAAGAGACGGACCTAGCTCATCAAGACTCGGCCACATGGAGGATGATTTTTGGAGAGGCCAGGCCTGGAGGGCAGATTTCCTCTTCCTACTCCTGCGACCAGACAGGTGTCTGGAGCCCATGCAGTCACAAGTCTAAGACTCATGCTCCGAGGCGCTCTGTCAGCACCACAGCTGATCTTCAGGCCATCACTGGTCTGCCTGCTGTCTCATTCCACAACTGGGTCTGAACTCTACTCTCCTTCCTCCCAAATGAAACACAAGCCATGCAACTCAATGCAAAAAAAATATTAATTCTTAGATCCCCTTACGAGAGGTTTCATGAGGAACTAGGAGGACCATTTTTCTCCAAGAACGGGAATATAACACAAACCCGGAAGATTTCATCCATCGGAGATTCGAGGTCAAACTAGAAGTGACATGAGGAACTTCACAATAAAGACTCTACGTCTGCGGTCAGCTCAGTGAGTGGTGAGCAGAAGGTGACTTCCAAGCAGACTTAAGAATTTCACAAATAAAACGAATGCCAGATTCTAAAAAACACAAAGGGAAATACGAGGGAACATTTGAGCACCTACAATGTGCCAGAAGCTGAAAGACACAGATGTTTACATGTCTCATTGGATCCACAGAGCAAACCTCTGAGGCAGAGGTTATTCTATTTCACAGAGGAAGGAAACCAAAACCCAGAAAAGTGACATGGCCAGAGTCACACAGGCTGGGAAGGGACAGAAATGAGAACTGCGGGCCCACCAAGTCTACTTTTAGGGCCAGGAAAGGAACATCACAGCCCATGCTCTTATGGGAGTAGATACCTCGAATTGCTACAGCAGAATAGTATGTAGAAGAAAAAGCAGAACTCGAATGTTGATTTTGAGATAACACATTAGACATGAGAAGAAACAAGTGAAAGAGTTGAAAGGAGCTGTCTCTGGAGATCCGAAACAAGTTCAGTGGGAAGAATAGTTGTATTTACTAGAGGCATGTAAATATTATTTAACTATATACAGTGGTACCTCGAGATACGAGTTTAATTCCTTCCGTAACCTTGAGGCGTGGGAAACTATGAGATGATCGAGTCACTGTAAACTGGTGGGTCGTGTGCAGCCAGCCGATCCTTGCGATTACTCATATCTCAAATGTTGCTCGTATTTCAAAGCAAAAATCGCTCGCTCGACAGCTCGTATCTCAAAAATCTCGTATGTTAGGGCACTCGTATCTCGAGGTACCACTGTACATGTATTTACCATTATGTAAACATTATTTTTACAATATGGGTAGCATTATGTGCCTCTGAGGGCTGTGGTAAGAATATAATGTACACAAAGACCTCGGAATGATACCTGGCACGTAAGTCTTACGCAATGAACATTAGCTCCAGCTATATCCGGCGAGTGAAACTAACAGGAGCCCAGGAGAGAAGCGGAAGAGGGGTTCTGAATTCCAGGCTGGTCTGATGATGCTCAGTCAGATTGAAAGCATTCTCAGTGCATGTCCCACCAGCCAGGAATCAGGGCAGAACACTGGACAGGGAAATGGCCCCAGAAAATGTATCACAAGAAAATTATGCCAGTAGCAAAACTCCTTTCTGAAAAGGTGGAAACTAAAAATAACTCTGGTCTGCTTAGTACCAGAGTCACTAAGGTTGAACAGGTTTTAGATAATGCTACTGGTCTAGACCAAAGGTAAGATAGACTATAAAAACAGGAAAGAGAATCCCGAGCCCATCAAATGGGTTAGAGAGATGGAGTTCTGAAAACGTGGGGAGGGAGAGAAGGAAGACATGTGAACTTCTCTTACTTCTTGACCTAAAGATGGGTGACAGAAAAGGAAGCAACTAGGTAAAGAAAATCCTTTGGGGGGAAATGCACCAACATTATAAAAACGGGAATGAACAAGCTTTGACATGAATAGTATCAGTTAGGAGCAAAAATCACAAGATGGACCCAAGTTGCAGACAGGAAAATTCTCCCTTCCTCTGACTGACATAGCTGGGGAAGTCTAAATGGAAATGCCTGTAAACATTGTACTTAAGAATGACCTTGTTCCTAGCGACAGGGATCTCACAGTCTCCTAACTGAGGGCCAGATCCAGGAAACTCAACTCCTTGAGAAACAGGAGACTGTTCCCTCAGATTCCTCTCTGTGGGTAAGCTGTACAAAGGAGAACCCTCTAGGCAAAACCAGTTTGGCTCAGTGGATATAGCGTCAGCCTGCAGACTGAAAGGTCCCAGGTTCGATTCCGATCAGGGGCACGTACCTTGGTTGCGGGCACATCCCCAGTAGGAGGTATGCAGGAGGCAGCTGATCGATGTTTCTCATGTTTCTCTCTCATCAATGTTTCTAACTCTCTATCTCTCTCCCTTCCTCTCTGTAAAAAATCAATAAAATATAAGAAAAAAAAAGAAGAAGAACCCTCTAGAAGAACAGCTCGTAAATCTAAGGATCATAAGGTAGGAGAAAAAGCAGGAAGGGATAACAGAAACTTAGAAAACGATGTTTCAAGAATAAAGGAATTGCCACAAAAAGATGCACTTCACGTCTAACAGAATAGCTTAAAATCAAAAACACTGAAGAAAAAGAAACCACTGAGAATACCAAATGCTTTCAAGGAGCGTGAACTCTCTCCTGCGTTACCAGTGGGATGTATAGAGCCACTGTGGAAAATTCTTTTGGTACTTTCTCATACACCTACCCTAAGTCTAGCAATTCCACTCGTAGTGCCAGGGAAATTACAGCATATGTCACACTCATATTCCTAACAACCAAACCCTGGCAACACCCCCACTGTCCATCAACAGGAAACGGCTCATCAGACTGATCCATTCATGTGATGGAACACTCCTGAGTAATAAATAGGAACAAACTACTGATATGGGCCATATGGATGAATCTCAGCCACTACGCCGAGGGAAAGATGGCAGGCAAGTAAGAGTACAGTCATTCAATGTGATTATATTGATATGAAGTTCTAGAAAAGACTACACTAATCTGAAGTGATAAAAATCAGAAGAGTGCTTGCACTGGGGAGCAGAGGGTGATTGGCAAGGGGCATCTCTGAGGTGATGGGAATGTTCTATTCGTGATCAAAATGGTGGGTCCATGGGTACATCCATTTGTTAAAACAAAACTGAGTATTTGAAATATGTGCATTTTATCATATGTAATTTTTACCTTTTAAAATCAGATTTTAAAAAGCATAAAGGCACGAACAACCTTGACAGGTGCCACCAAGAGTCAAAAAAGATGGAGAGAAGCAGGCTGCCTCCTTGCCACCGGGGGAGCGGACGCCCCGTTTGAATGGGATGCGGATGAAACACAGGCAGCACAGACAAGGGGTTTAAGGAATCTCAAAGAAGATGGGGTGGAACATGGCGATACGCTGAACAAAGATGACTCACCTGTGCATTAAAAATCCAAAATCAGGCACGAGCCTAGGCACAGGACTCCAACTTCCAAGCCCAAATCCGATTAGGAATTTCTAAAAACCCACTGCTACAAACAGGGAAATCAGGCAGGAGGGGGGGACTGGACTGCAAGAGGAAAATGAATTCTCAACCCCGTTCTGTTGCAGACATCAGAAGGACAATCGAGTGCCAGGAGAGTGACTTCTCCTCACAGAACCATCTTGCATTTGCAAAGGACTTGATTTCTCATCAGATTTTATACCCGCGTTCTCGCTGAACCTCACGATCCCCCTAGCAGATACGCCACGTGAAAAGAGCAGAAACCACGCTTCAGAGCGGTTAAATGGCTTGCCCAAGGTCACCCAGCTAGTCGCATAAACCCACACCTGCTGATTCCGATCAGAAGATTTTCCCATAATGCTACACCTGCTTCTTCTGCAAGATTACAGCCTAGCGCACGCTTTATATCCGCGTCCCTCTAGAAGTCGCCACTGTTTTCAATGCAGCAAAAGCCTGCAGAAACTGGGTCATTTTCAGCCATAGCCCACAAAATACAGAGAGGGGGGTTGTGGGGATCCAATTCTGGAATGCCTTTAATGGGCCGCATCTTAAACTAGGAGTCTGAGCCCCAGGAGGAGCGGCTGCCGCAGTGGATCTATGGAGCCTTCGCACTGTGCCTAGCAGCCCGTGCTGCCAGGCATCCTTAGAACCCACTCCCGGATTTTACCAGCCACAGGGCCAGCACAGCCTCAATGAGAGCAAGCAGGCACACGCACAGCGGACGCCCCGGACACCCCTCAGCAAAATGCTTTCCCTGTCACTTCCTGGATTCTTATTCCCAAACCCAAGAGCTAAATCATCCCATTTATGCGATCAGCCTTTAACGGTGGGATCAGCTCTTCTGCGTTTGCAGTGTTGTCTTTTGAAGCCACTCCAGAAAAGCAGCTCTCCTATCGATGTCTGCTGTGTTTGCAGGAGAGAATCGCATTTCCAAAACGACACAAGCCCTTCGTGTGCCGCTTTAGCTGTGTGGTGACATCTGTCTCTGAGAGATGAAATCATCCACATCGCTGGCTACAAGTCTAAAGTTTGCAGGAGACAAGGCATCGCTAAGAGAGGCCTCGTTTCACTGTTTTGAACCCTGCTTGAGAGAAGAGAATTAGATGGAGCTGTGTTCCCAAAGCCAGCGGTAATTAGGGCCGGAGACTCGGCAGCTGGCCGCGGTGCTGCGGATCGGTGGGGTGCAGGGGTCCCTCAGACCCTGCCTGGGACAGCCGGCCCCGGCGGATGGCCCCTTACCTGGCTGCATCTGCTCCGTGCTGCTCCGGAGTTGGCTGTAGCCATGGCTCAAGGGCACCCTCTGGTAATGAGGCGGAGAAGAAGGAGGGGAGGCGAGCGGTGACATCGTAGGGGACGGTGTTTCCTGCTTCAAAAAAAATCAGAGCAGAGTTCAGAAGCAAGCACGGGAGAATCCTGGCACTCTGAGCTGCGGTTATGCAGGAAATGGCTCCTCAGATGTTCGGCTGGATTCACAAGCAAGGTCTGAGGATGCGAGTCTCCCAGAGAATCAAGTCTCACCAGCACTCAGGCGCCTAAATTATTCAAACAAGCCCGGAACAATGCAGTTATTCCGATCATATTTTCCTTCGGAAAATCCAAGACACGGATCATCCCAAGGAATAACACTCATACTCCCCAATGTGGATCTCTTTGTGGATAGATTCGGTTTTCATTCATTGATAAAGGCCCTTTCTTTCTGGATTTGCACTCATCACGTCTTCCAGCAAATGTGGCTATGAGAAATATTTTAAATGCTCAATACTAAATATTCTTAGAGCTTACTATGCCAAGTAAAATAGCAAGTGGGGTTTTTTTTTATATTTTTACATCGAGAGCCTGCAAAATAGTTGATTATGGGTGAACCACTCCACTAGCCCACTCGTAAACATTAGGATGGAGCCTTAAACATGTTACAATTAGAATCTCAATTCAAATGCGAACCTGATGTTGGACCCTAGGCAAGAAAAGCAACCTTCCTCTGCTACTGGGTTTCCTCTTCTGTATTTTTTTAAATATATTTTACTGATTTTTTACAGAGAGGAAGGAAGAGGGATAGAGAGATAGAAACATCAATGAGAGAGAGACATCGATCAGCTGCCTCCTGCACGCCCCACACTAGAGATGTGCCTGCAACCAAGGGTACATGCCCTTGGCCGGAATCGAACCTGGGACCCTTCAGTCCACAGGCCGACGCTCTACCCACTGAGCCAAACCAGTTTCGGCTCCTCTTCTGTATTTTTAGTGCTACCAACAGCGTGGTAATTTCAGAGTGCCCAAGTATCAAAGAAAGTAATTTTTATCAACACGGGCACAATATAGTTGCTGTTAATCTAAAAAATGCAATCTGAGGTACTGATTAAGACTTTTCTTCAAGAAAAATGAAAAAAACATTTGCTCTGAACTGTAAGCTCACACTCACAGATTGGGTGGGCCAACCAGGGGATGGTCCAGAAAGTTCCCAGGGCACCAACCATCCTGGGATAGTGAACCTTCGTTCATCTCCAAATGCTGATAGGAAAGCATGCCAAATAGTGGTGACTGAAGATCCCATGCTCCTTTTCATATATGTCCTTGAAGAACATGCTACCCCTCACTTAAATATAAAATTACTGGTGTCCTAATGTACAGATTCATGCACACTGAAAGGAAATTATTAGAAGAAATATTTTAATATCGCTATTCGCCTTTCTCTATAATAGAATGTCAAACAAATTCACAATCGACAATGATAGATTGAAACTTAATGCGTGCAACTGGCGCCAAAGAGAGTTTCTTATGTATCGTGCATATGTGAGTCAACTTAGCCTTTTATATATATACTGGAGGCCCAGTGCACAAAATTCATGCATGGAGGGGGGTTCCTCAGCCTGGCCTGCACCCTCTCCAATCTGGGACCCCTTGGGGGATGTCTGACTGCCTAAACCGGCAGTCAGACACCCCTCTCACAATCCAGGATGACTGGCTCATAACTACTCACCTGCCTGATCACCCAAAACTCCTCTGCCTGCCAGCCTGATCAGCCCTACCTTGCCCCCTGCCAGCCCGATCACCCCTACCTGGCCCCCCTGCCTGCCTGATCATTCCTAATCTCTCTTCCTGCCTGCCTGATCACCCCTAACTTCCATCCCCTGAAGGCCTGATCTCATCCCCAATTGCCCTCCTCTGCCGGCCTAATCTCGCCCCCAACTGCCCTCTGTTGGCCTGATCTAGCTCCCAACTGCCTTGCCCTGCTGGCCTGATCCCCCCTAACTGCCTCTGCCTTGGCCTCCACCACCATGGCTTTTTCCAAAAGGAAGTTGGATGTCTGGAAGATGGCTGGTCAACTCAGTCTAATTAGTATATTGCCATTTTATTAATATAGACTAGAGGCCCGGTGCACACAATTCGTGCACGGGTAGGGCCCTTAGGTGATCAGCGATCAAGACTGATCAGTGGGGCAATCAGCGGGGCAATCAGGGGGCCCCCGATGGCACCCACCTTCGCTGGCCTGGGGCCTGCAGGCTGGGGGCAGCTCCTGTGTTGAGTATCTGCCCCTGGTCAATGCACATCATAGCGACCAGTCATTCCACCAGTGATTCCACCATTTGGTCAATTTGCATATTAGGCTTTTATTATATAGGATACAATAAACTTGCTTAATTAGACCTGCTTTCTGATTTAACCAAACTTTTTCCAGCTCAGTAAAGCACCCCAACTTCTCTTTCAGGTAACTGTCAGCAACACAGCAGTAATTAACAACAAAAAGCAGATTATTATTATAGATCATGCAGGGAGAACAAAGGGTAAAATATTTAACTGTAGCAGTGTTTGACTAGATTCTGCGCAGTAAGAAAACCTGAAGTCATTTTCAAGGTCCACCATTTCTTACTTCTTTGCAGTCGGGTCAGATTTCTAAGCTTTCCAAATCTCCATTTTCCAGCTAATGAAATGAAAATAAGATTCCTCCAAATCTCCTGTCTACCTCCTCCAGGACTTCTGTGAGGATCCAATGAGATGAGGCACGTGAAAACACTTCATAAATATTTGGTTAAAGTGTAAAATGTTTGCACTCAGTTACAAAGCAAGTCGTGTTCCTGGACTGAAGAAACTGTAAGGAGGCTAGTAGTTGCTGGGGAGAGGAAGCTGGATGTTGCTATGTGACGTCATTATCCAGCACGCACAGCCGCTGTTACTGGGCTGGGCTGAGCTGTGTGCCGCATTTTGCACCAGGGGGTCTTAGCAGCGCTGGCTGCCATTTGGTGGGCTGTCGCCCCGGGGTGGTGGCGGGGCCTGTGTCCCACTTGGGGGAAGCTGAGTGTTGGTTTGTTGGTGCCAGGTCTGCGGTGCCATTTATTTTTAAATGGCCAGTGCGCATCATGGCAGCTCCTGCATTGAGCTTCTGCCCCCTGGTGGTCAGTGCACATCATAGCTACTGGTCAGATGGTCAGATGGACACTTAGGCTTTTATATAGATAGACAGATAGATAGGTAGGTAGATAAGTATAAAACTTCTACAGCAAGACCTCAGATATCCAGCATTATCAGAGTGAACCATATAAATTAGTTCTCCAACTTTAATTTCACTGCATTTTAAAAACATTTTTGCCCTAGCCAGTTTGGCTCAGTGGATAGAGCATCATCCTGCAGACTGAAGAGTCCCAGGTTCAATTCATCAAGGGCATGTACCTTGGTTGCAGGCTTAATTCCTGGCCCTGGTCAAGGCTCAAGTGGGAGGCAACCAATCAATGTGTCTCTCTCACATTAATGTTTCTCTCTCTGTCTCTCCCCCTCCCTTCCAATTTATCTTTAAAAATCAATGGGAGAATATTCTCAGGTGAGGTTTCACAAAGAAATTTACGATCAGACCATCAACCCTCAGAGGGAAGGCAGGGGAGGGTGGGGGGAAGGGGGAGAGATCAACCAAAGGACTTGCATACATGCATATAAACCTAACCAATGGACACAGACACCCCCCCAATATATACATATACATATACATTTACGTATACGTATATTTTACGTATACGTATACATATACGTATATTTTATTCATCTTCCTAAAATATAACAAATTGATTTGCCTTATAGGAGATATTATATATAACTGACTTGTCTGCATGATTCAGTATCTTTATAAACAGTAGGAGCAGAACCTCGATGACTTCAGGATTTCCTAATGTGTTAGACTATTTACCTCTTCTTGATAGGCTCACTCTTCTGGCATTTTACACTTCTGTGCCTACCAATCACCATCTGACTATTCTAATCAGTGGTCCAATTTTAAAAGCCCATCCTCCCTCTTCTTGTTCCTAACTTGCTAATGTGCAATGACAGTCGTTCTCAAGGTGCATTCCAAGCGTGCACCCCAAAAATGATGCCCTGGTGAAAGAAGCTTAGTAAATACAGATCTCCAGGTCCCTTTATCGCAGGACTTCTCAGGGCATTAAATGTGCTCATGTGCGCTATGAATCTCCAAGACTGGGGATTTAGTCTGCCCCCCGGAATAGTGTATGAAGCAGCATTCTCCAAACATATCTAGCCAGAGAAACCTTTCCTCCAGACTTTCTTGGAAAACTCCTGAAAGTTACATTTCGAAAAACTCATTTGGAAGTAGATGAATCAAAGGAGTGTGCTAAATCGGTGGCCTTCCTTTGGACACAGTTCTACATGAATGTAGGCTCTAAAGGGCCCATGGGTGACTCATGATCATTCCTATGCATTTGGCCTCTGTTTCTTGCTACAGGGAAATTTCCCTGGCTCACTTCCAAGTCTGTAATTGTAACCCAGATGGCGAGATTCGCTGGAAGCTTGACAGGTAAGAGGCCCTGCTACGTGCAGTTTCATGGTCACACGGACATGCCTGCTCAGATTGTTTACCTGCTTCTCCTCATCCTCCGTTCTTTTGAAGGCATTTTTTTCCGAGGTTAAATATGGAAGTGGAGCCTTAGTTCCATGCGGCTCCGCCGAGCTCCCAAATCGGACGTCGCTGTCGGTCTTGGACATCGGAAATCGAGGCAGCGGCAATTCTTGAGGACCAGAATCAGAGAAGCTGGAGTGAGACGTTATTTTAGAACCGAGGGAAGGGGAACTCACTGTCCCAAAGATGAATCACTTTTGAGGAAAATTTCCAGAGCGCTAAATATAGATTAAATGTTTATTTTGACACAATAGGAACTCCTATAACAATGTCAAGACAGAAAGATGCTACCAATTTTACCAAATATTCCGGCTTAGCATTTTTTAATGCCATCAAGTCTTTGTAGACCTAATTCAGGGTTTGGACTCATCTCCCACTTCATCCTTTATTTTAGCACCAAGAAGAAAAAAAGGATGTGATACTATGTAAATAAGTGACACAGATGGTAGCAGGTAAAACTTGCATAGCACTGATGATATGCCAGACGCTGTATTAAGATCTGCAAATAGTAGCTCATTTAACCCTCACAACAACTCAGTAAGGTAAGACTATCATTAGCCTTCACTTAGAGATGTCGAAATAGGTATCAATCAGTGGAAGTACTAAATAACATCCCCAAGACCACACAGCTGGCTCTTTACTAGTGCCAGTGTTGCCGCCCTAACAGAAAGGTCCTTCATTCCCAGGTCACGGGTTCAATTCCCTGCCGGGGCCCCTGCCCAGGCTGTGGGCTCGATCCCCCGTTTCTTCTCCCATGCGATTCCTTAAGAAACTTTCACAGTCAATCCCCAGTAGCCTTTTCATGACGGAATAAGGAAAATGGTACCAAGTTAAAACAATCAGTCCAATGTTCAGCCAGATCCTACTGTCAGAACCGTTAGCCACACTCACAGCGCGACAAAGAACTGAAATGTAAACCGTCCGGTATATTTACTTATCTTTCAGACCTGACCAAACTATTCTGAAAACAAACAAAAAAAAATAACGCTCTGGCACATTTCTAGTTCTCAGCACAGCGAATGACACCACGCAAACAACTCCCAAAATGGGGAGAATACTGTGAATTGCGCATAATGATTTGCATCTGTATCCACTGTTGAGGATGATACTCGGTGCGCCTGTTCTGAAAACACAGCTGCGTTCCCGATGATTGATGCCGTGCTAAAGCCAGAAAACATTTAGCCCCTGGGTCTCTGATATCCACATCATGTTTATTTTTAGTTGCTATGTCCACGTTTGATTCAAAGAAGTAGGCAAGCTGACAATTCCCGCGTGATCAATCAGCCGAGGCCCAAAAGACTTAGATAGGATAACCAAGCTGGAAAATGAAACCAAGGCTCTCCTAAAGAGAGGGTGGCTGCCATTTTTCCTTTCCTTTCCTTTCTTTCTTTTTTTTTTAATGTTTTAATGTTTCTCCACTTCGGCAGCTCTCCAGCACTCAAAAGCAGGAATGGATTCCATAAGAGAAAAGTAAATCAAATATAAACTAATCCTATGGTGTCTTCTCAGAAAAGGTATTTGTTTCCGCTCAGTCTGCAAAAAAAAATAAATAAATAACAAGGATCTGAAAAGATGGAACAAGATCACATAAATAATTTGTCCTCTGATCTGCCCAAGAGAGGATGATTCTGAGTACAGGAGGGCGCAGGGGGGGTAAAGGGTACAGCGTTTGCAAGCGCCCTGACCAGCATTTTACTGGTGCTCACCAGATAACCCGCTGTTTAACTCAGCTCTAAGTACAGCAAGAGTGCTAATATTTGAGGGTGCACGCACTCTAAGGCAGTGGTTCTCAACCTGTGGGTCGCAATCCCTTTGGGGGTCGAATGACCCTTTCACAGGGGTCGCCTAAGACCCTCAGAAAATGCAGATATTTACATCACGATGCATCACAGTAGCAACATTTCATGGTTGGGGGTCACCACCACATGAGGAACTGGATGCAAGGGTCGCAGCCTTAGGAAGGTTGAGAACCACTGCTCTAAGGCCATGTACTAGTAAATGCAGAGTCGACACTTGCAGGGCCCTGAGAATGAGTGCCCCCCTTAAATTATGCACCCTACGTGCCTCTTGCCTCACCCCAGCTCAGGCCCAGGTATAACCAAACACTCGGAGCTAAAGCAAAGCTCTTGAAAATGCTCCACTTGCTCCCATTAGAAGCACTCGCCACACTGGTTGCACATAAGAATCACCCAGGAGCTCCTTAAACCCCGATGTTTAGCCCAGCGGGTGTGGCTCGGTGGCTGAGTGTCAACCTATGAATCAGGAGGTCACGGGTTCAATTCCCGGTCGGGGCACCTGCCCAGGTTGTGGGCTCGATCCCCAGTTGGGGGCATGCAAGAGGCAGTCGACCTATGCTTTTCTCCTGCAGATATTTCTATTTCTCTCTCACTCGCCCTTCCTCTCTAAAAATCAATAAAAACATTATCTTTTTTAAAAAAACATCTCAATGTTCAGGCCGTATCCCAGACTAAACAGGTTAGAATGTCTAGGAGTGGCCTCTATTTTTTTATTTTGCATTTAAAAGCTCTGAGGGTCAGAAGTAAAAGGCATCGGGATTTATAAAACACAACTGAGGCCAAGGCCGGTTTGGCTCAGTGGATAGAGCATCGGCCTGAGGACTGAAGGGTCTCAGGTTCGATTCTGGCCAAGGACATGTACCTTGGTTGTGGCCACATCCCCAGTAGGGGGCGTGGAGGCAGCTGATTGATGTGTCTCTCTCATCAATGTTTCTGGCTCTATATTCCTCTCCCTTCCTCTCTGTGGAAAAGCAATAAAATATATTTTTTAAAAAAAACAACCGAGAAAGCCTTCTATTTGTGAAAAATATTAATTCTACACACAAATGATAACAGGCAATGCCCCCCTCTAGTCCCCACCCCCTCGGAAACTGAACTGTATAGATTTGGGCACAAGGCAGGTGAAAGATTTCAGTCTTGCTTCAAATAACAACAAAGCTATTCGAACTTCTCCAGAAGACAAAGTGGGAAGACAGCTACACTAAAGCTCAATGCCCATATACGATGGAACGGAAACTCTCAGTGCCAACCACAAATCCGCTGTGATGTAAGTGTAACTGCAGCACGTGACTCACAGCAGTGACTGCTATGTCTTGCAATGAACACTGAACGAGCCACTGAAATTATGCTCCATCAAGAAACTTGTTTCAAGGAACCAAATTACGCAATACCAAGGGATGCCTCGGGGGTCAGATTTGTTCCCCCCTGTGTGGATAATATCCCATGATTACAGATTACAGTCAGCACTTACTGAACAGAGAGAATCATCGAGAAGAAGCTACTGTGCATAACAATGAAGAGCATCGCAACTGGCAGATGAGCACCTGGCTCCATACTGGCCTCGCATCCTGAGGCAAGTTTCTCCACTGCCCTAAACTTCCCTTTCCACCTCTGGATAAGGATGTGACAACAGGCCCAGAACAAAGGCGGCCATTGTTCAGCCACTTCTGTCTTTGACATCCCCTCCAGTCCGCTGTGCAGTTCACCCAATCACGCGACAAGTCCTGGCCAGTGGCCTGTGAGTGGCAGGAACATGAGTCACATCCAGGCCTGGGACTGCCGGGGTGAGAAACTATTTCTCGGTTCTGGCAATTAGGGGAACAGGTGCTGTGCTGGAGGTGCCACGGGAACGGGCAGCCGGAATACCAGGGCCGCCACATGGAGGGCAGCTGCCCGAGGGTTCATCCCCGCCCACTGCAAAGCAGGCAGCGAACCTTTGTTCTGTGATGACACAGATTCCAGGGGTGTCTCTTCTCGCAGCTTTAACCCTGATACAAATCCTGAATGTAGGACTTGCGAAGACTGAAGGAGACCAGGCCTGACACACGCTCAGCTTTTGATGAAGACGAGCAGGACGATCACAGTCCTCTGATGGTGAGGATCAAAGGGCTGTGTTCCCCCCAAGCTCTGAGAATCTCCTCGGCTATTTGGAGTGGTCCTGCAAGGTTACCATGGACTAACCAGAAACCCCTGAACCCACTTCAAGGTCTAGCAGGGGCTTCACAGGGCAGGTGTAAACAGCCGAGTGGCTTTCATCTCGAGGTGAGGAAAAGGGAAAAGTCCCCGCGTGCTGTGTGGACATATGAAAGTCCTTTTATCAGAGAGAATGACAGGGGGCCTCGGCACATCCCTTGATGTGCTGAGTATTCGCCTTCTTCGTACGGATTTGTAAAACCAATACCGAGGCAGCATACATGATGGCAAGAGTCAGGAGCTTCACTTTTTGTTCAGGTTGTGGAAAGTGCTCAAGTATACAGTGCGTTGGGGGCAGGGATGGCAAGATAAGAAAATGTGAAATCAACACTTTAAGAAGATCATTTCATTCTGCCAAAATCGGTACCCCCAAAGTGCTTACTGACCATCAGAATGGCGCTTCAAGAATTGGGGAATTAAAGGACGATCAGAGCCTATATGACTGACAAGGACAAGAGAGAGAGAATGGGGGCAGTTCCATCCAGACTGTCCCCCCTGCACGTCCCCTTGTCCTGAACAAAGCCTCAAATGCCAGTATCAATTGCCCGAGTGGAAAATTAAACGGAATGCTAGTCTTTGGCCACGGCTCTGTAATGCCTGTCCCAATCTCTTCGTGCTAAAGAACAAAATCTATTTTAATGGCAATTCGGTTAAAAGGAACTAATCTCAGGTTGCTCTCTGAATGATTCCCACTTTTAAAAAAACATAGAAACTAAGATACTTGCTACGTTTTCTTCTTTCGGTTCCAGGGGAGTTGGCTAGAGCAAGGAGAAATTCCACAAATGCTTCGAGAATAGGCTTTAAATCCACTAGCAATGGTTCTCAGAAATAAGAAACGGGTCATGGGTAATAAAATGTGTAACTGGGAGCTACTTACCACATTTAATACTCTCTATCCGCACGGGGAGGCCAGACTGGGCTGCGGCAATTAATTTCAAGGCGATGTAAAACTGAGTTGGACCAAAATAACCAACGCGCTTGGCACCACACAGCTCCGTGATCTGAAAACAGACAAGGGAAGTGATGCTGAGAAACTCCATTTCATAACAGGAAAATGAGACGAGCTATATTATGAAACCTCCAGCATTGCGCGGTGTAGCTAACCACAGGTCCCTGGAGAACCGATGTGTGCACACTGCTTTCTTTTTCTTACCGTTCGCAGGGAGTTATTCCATTCCGATAATTAAATTCTACCTCCTCCTGATGCTGCAGGACTGATTGTTCCTCCACTTTCAACAATAAAATTAAAGATAACAAAGGATGGCTGCTGCTCTTCTTACAAAAGAGAGTGACTCTTTCAGGGGGTGGATTCTGATGTATGAAATCCTGAAAGTCAGCGGGGGCGAACACAGAGCGGATGAGTCACTTCCACTACCTGTGGATGATCCGAGTTGATCGAAATTAAAAGTGATTATTCCTTAAGTTCTCCGGCAAATGATTTCCTAGGCATTAAAATTACATCTTGAGTGCTCGTTTCAGAGGAATAAAACAGAAGTATGTTCAAGATGTTGCGCCCTAGCTGATTTGGCTCAGTGGATAGAGCATCAGCCTGTGGACTGAAGGGTCCTGGGTTCGATTCCTGTCAAGGGCACATGCCCGGGTTGCAGGCTTGATCCCCAGTAGGGGGCCTGCAGGAGGCAGCCGATTAATGATTCTCTCTCATCATTGATATTTCTCTCTCTCGCTCGCTCCCTTCCTCTCTGAAACCAATAAAAATATATATTTTTAAAAGGATTTTCATACATCAGAATCCACCCCCTGAAAGAGTCACTCTCTTTTATTGTAATCTTTCATTTGTAGACCTTAAACTAACACATATCCTATTGTTGGTTTAAAATAACTTAAATTCAATGACTTTTAGGTACTCAAAAGTTCAAATAACTGTAAATGGGTGTGAAGAAAATAAAAAGCATCCCCCACTTTTTATGCCCCGGAGGAAAAGAGTATATGTTCTTCTAGAAATGTCCTACATGTATTAGAGGCCCAATGCACAAAGTTCATGCAAGGGCGTTGGCCGCGGCTCCCACCCACTGCTGCCACCACAGTGGGGGGGGGGTCTGCACCTCTGCCATGGCTCCTGCCCCTGCCCCTGCCCCTGCCGGGAGCCACAGTCCCCGCCCACTGCAGCTTTGTCCAGAAGGAAGGACATCCAGAAGGATGTCCGGTCTAATTAGCATATTACCCTTTTATTTTTACAGATAGATACTAGTATGATGCATACCTGTGCTTTTCCTGGTGGCTATTCAATACTTCATACAAATAGAATAGCGCATACTACTGTGCACCATTTTTTTCATTTAGCAATGCTGTTTTCATGCCTCAAGGCATCTCAGCCTGGGTCCCCACCTCCCTCAGGACAAAATTCCGTCTTCTTAGCATGGCATGAAGGCCCATTCACAACCTGTCCCTGGGCAGGTTTTCCTAGTCTCATCTCAGCACACACACGCATGCGCACACAGTTCTGTAGCTGCATTCAGCTTCTCCACTGTCCAAACACATCTTGCCCTTTCACATCTGTGTATCGCGTGCACATGCTATAGGACATGGGAAACTAAATAGCCTTAAAGACCTGGTCTGCGTGCTTCATTGGTTGGAGTGTTGACCCATACATCAAAAGGTGGTGGGTTCAATTCCCAGTCAGGATGAGTATGGAAGCAACTGATCAATGTTTCTTTCTCTCTCTCTCTCTCTCTCTCTCTCTCTCTCTCTCTCTCTCTCTCTCCCCTTCTCTCTCAGATCAATAAAAAATATCCTCAGGAGAGTATTAAAAAATAAAATAAAGAAATAGCCTTAAAGTCAAGGTTGGTTTTCAATGAAGAAACTAGTTTTATGACTTTGGGCAAGTTAATTTAATCTGCCTGAAACCTAATTTCTTCATATGTAAAGTAGAAATATTCTCTCCCTCATAAGACTATTGGAAGAATAAGTAAGTAAGTAAGTAAGTAAGTAAGTAAGTAAGTAAATAATATGCTAAATGAACCTAATACAATACTTAGAAATCTGTCTATACTAATAAAAGCCTAGGTGATCCTCACACCCTCATGTGACTCCCTCACATCATCACAAGATGACCACCACAAGATGGCCAGCAGGAAGGGCAGTTGTAGGCTATCAGGCTGGCAGGAGACAGCAGTTGGGGGCAAAAAGGCCAGCAGGGGAGGGCAGTTGGGGGTGATCAGGCTAGCAGGGGTGCAGTTAGGTGGCAATCAGGCTGGCAGGGGAGTGGTTAGGGGGCAATCAGGCTGGCCAGGGAGCGGTTAGGGGGCAATAAGGCTGGCAGGCAGAAGCAGTTAGGGGCAATCAGGCAGAAAGGCAGGCAAGCTGATAGAAGCCAGCAGTCCCAGATTGTGAGAGGGATGTCCGATTGCAGGATCTGGCCTAAACCAGTAGTCAGACATCCACCAAGGGGTCCCAAATTGGAGAGGGTGCACACCAGATTGAGGGACACCCGTCTTCCATGCACAAATTTCATGCACTGAGCCTCTAGACTATATATATAAAAGCCTATGCAACAACCAGTCACTCTGATGCACACTGACCACCAGGGGCAGATGCTCAACACAGCAGCTGCCCCATGGTGGTCAGTTCACTCCTACAGCCAGCCTCCCATGGCCCAAATCAGCCCCAATCGCCAGCCAGGCCAAGCGACCCCGTCCATGCACGAATCCATGCACCGGGCCTCTAGTATTCAGTAATTGTTGGGTTCCATCCCATTCACCTGGAACTGGGACCTCTTCACTCCCTGCTAGATTTAACTCCAACGCTTCTTCCCAAGTCCCCAGGTATGGTTTATTTTCCAAGCGTATTCTCTGACTATTCAAATGTCCAAAAACATCACTTACATGAGATACTTAGACTTGCTTCCAAATACAAGAAGAGAAGGAAGGAAGTGGGGAGTATGGGTGGAACAAGTCTGATCAAGAGTTGAAAACGATTAAAATTAGATGACTGGTTCATGAGGGTTCACTCTCCTACTCTGTACTTTTGTATACATTTGAAATTCTTCATATTCAAGCTTGTAATGTCTATTTAAACACATCACATTATATGATATGTTTATCTCTGCCTCTCATTAAAATGTTTTCTCTCTGAGGACAAGGGGTAAGTTCTGTTCATCTCTAGGCACCCAGGATATAGTCAAAAAAATTCTCAATCAAGTGAATGAACCAACTCGCAAAAATAAAAAGAAACTGTTGCTCTGGCGGGTTTTGGCTCAGTGGTTAGAGCATCAGCTTTTAGACCGAAGGGTCACAGGTTTGATTCCTGGACAGTGCACATGCCCAGATTGCTGTCTCAATGGGGGTGTACAAAAGGCAGCCAATCGATGTTTCACCATCATGTAGCTGTTTCTGTCTCTCCCTCTCCCTCTCTCTCTAAAAATCAATTTAAAAATCGTTTTTAAAAAGTAACTGAGTTTTATAATGCAATCCCTTTATTGTGAATAAATTATACATTTTCAGGTACAGGCTTGCCTGAACCTAGAGAAAAATACCAGCTACATTAGTGAAATTCCAACATCAATATAGTTATCTTGCAGAATAGTTCCTGATATTAAGAAATTAGAATCCTTGGTATGTAAACAACTTAACAACTTTAATTTAGTATTGTTAACTCTCCGTTATTTCTTTACCATAACTACCACATAGAACTGAAAAGCTCTTAAAGATCACTGAAATTGCTGCTAAACTCTCACTACGGGATTTTGAGAGTAGCTCCTGAATCTGACATTAGTAAATCACTTTTTTTTACCCTAGAATCTGTCCTTTGATCCTATATACCACTAGAATCACTGATTCGTAGCCAACATGGAATAAGTGGAACTGTGACATAAAAGAACATAAGTGAAGTGAGCACATAGCTCACTTAGTACACCAAACCTCCAGGAGACATGCCAAGAACATTCTGGAATATTTGAGCCACAGGAAGATAAACTAATTATAAGCCTTTAGAACTTACATGTGGAACCTCATAAATTGGATGCTTCTCAATTCTCAAAGCAGGTTAATTTTTGTAAGGGTATTTTCTGTGTTTGTTTATGGAGGTTCAAACTGTTCTAAGTCTAAATTCTTCGGGGAAAGGTTCTAAATTGTGGGTAGAAATACTTTGATGCAATCTAAAGAAAATAATGTGGTGCTTTTGTCCCAAATACTTGGTTAGCAGGAGATATTTTATATAACCGCTTCTTCAAACAGTCCAAGTTGTTAAGCTTTTCTCAAAATCAAGAAAAACAATAAAAAGATTTCATGCCTCTTCCTTAGTCTAAACTCCAAACCTGTAACGCTCAGCTGGATCCATCTTAGGTTACACATTGTGCGAATTTCTAACACAGAGCAAGAGCCTATGGGCTGATGTTTGTTTTCTCAGGTGGAAGGCAGGAGATGAAGAAAAAAGAAATGGATGAAATCAACTTCCTCAGAGCTTACAGATGTACAAGTAAACTGTCAGGGTGCTGGATGTGAATCAGAAAAATCCACCGACCATTTGCAAGGAACCTGGACCAAGTTTTGGAAGAAGATTGAAGGTCACTAAAATAGCTTCCCTCCTACCTAATTCTGGAAGATTAAGTGACTGTGCTGAATAATCAGTCCACACCCATTCCAGTTTGCCTGAAATAATACTTTCTTTCCTAGCTGGAATGTAGTAAATTTTCAGAACTGTTCAGAGGTTTGAATAAGCTTCTCTCTTCCAAATATTTTTTTAAAAAAAGACTGCCTTAAAAAGTCTTGGTGGGGGGAGAACACATTCAGCAGGGGACCCTCTTTTTTATTCTCTCCCCACTGCAGCTAAGCCAGAGCGTGTGCTCACACATGGGCCGCTTCGTGTCCTGAATCCGGACTCTGAGACTTCCCACACTGCTCTCCACGTTTCCCTCCATGATGTCTCATAACAACATCATCCCCCGCCTCGAACAGGCTCTTCTGGGGCTCCTTTTACCCTTTCCCAGAAAAGCAAGACACTGGAACATGGCGTTTGAGGCCTCCCATGTGGCCCACACTAGCTTTACAGCAACCCCACGTCTGTCTCCCCCCTCCCCTCCCTGCATGTAAGGCTTCAGCCAGGCCACATGTCAATCACGTCTCCACACATGGGAGCTATCCGGGCCTCCGCGCACCTGCTGAGTCCCCTGCCTGGAAGCTGGATGTCTCCCAACTGCTTCACCAGCCAGGCTCACCCCTCAAACCCTGTCTCTGAAGCCTGAGCCAAGTCCATGTGGCATGTCTTCTGCATTCCCAGAATCCTTGTCACCAGCTTTCGATCACATCACTAGCCTTGTAAGAGAGCAAAATCGGTATTTGGGCCTTTGTTTCCGCTGTACCCCATCTCCTTCCCAACCGCCCAACGCAGAGCCAGAGTATATTTTTACCATGGGTAACCCCAAGATTCATACTTCATAGTGCTTTCTGTATAGTCACTTGTTCAGTGAACTTTTGTCGAATTATTAGGAGCCAAATTGTTCTTTCCTCTTATAATTACTTTGACAAGTGTCTGCTAAATAGGCTTCATCTCACACTATGTAGCCATAAGAGTTCCTGCAAGAATATAACAGAATTTTGCCGAAACCGGTTTGGCTCAGTGGATAGAGCGTTGGCCTGTGGACTGAAAGGTCCCAGGTTTGATTCCGGTCAAGGGCATGTACCCTGGATGTGGGCACATCCCCAGGAGAAGGCGTGCAGGAGGCAGCTGATCGATGTCTCTCTCTCATCGATGTTTCTAACTCTTTATCCCTTTCCCTTCCTCTCTGTAAAAAATCAATAAAATATATTTTTTTAAAAAGAATATAACAGAATATTAACTTCTCTGTTCGCTCCCTTCTCAGCTAGGAGGGGCTGGTTAGGGTCAACACATGAAGAGTAGGCCTCCGCACGCTTTATTCTGGCCCTCTGCCTCGGTTGCCCAGAACACCTCATTGGTGCGCCAACCACTGAGCACTCCAGAGATGCACAGCAGGCCTTCTTTCTCGAACCTCCTTCTACTCAGCATACCCACAGGGGATCTCAGTCCCCAAGCAGATACCCCAACAGCAGAAATATGAAGGAGAATTGGAAGTTCACGCTTGCAAGTTGTACCTCAGCCTCTCAGGGACTAGCTGAAGAGCTACATCTGCTCTCCTGGGTGGCCCCTTTCTGTTCACTTGTAAGCTCTAAAAATCAAAAAGGACTTTCAGTCAGAGGGACCTGGATGAGCTACCCAAGAAAATAGAGCCCAAACCGGTTTGGCTCAGTGGATAGAGCGTCGGTCTGTGGACTGAGGGGTCCCAGGTTCGATTCCGGTCAAGGGCTTGTATCTTGGTTGCAGGCACATCCCCAGTGGGGGGCGTGCAGGAGGTGGCTGATCGATGTCTCTCTCTCATCGATGTTTCTAACTCTCTGTCCCTCTCCCTTCCTCTCTGTAAAAAAATCAATAAAATATGTTTTAAAAAAAAGAAAATTACCCAATTACCCAATATTAGGTACCCTAGTGTATGCCTAAGCCAAACCACTACACTGTTAAAGAGAAAGAAGACATTCAATGCTTAGGCATGATTTCCGACAGAGAAGCCTGCCTAATACCTACAAATATTAATTTAAAGTGTTTTGGGCGCCTCCCATTGAAAGCATTGTGCCATGTAGAAAATGAATAGCCCTGAACAAAACTTCTTCTCTCTCTCCTTCTCCTCTTCCTTCCCTCCCCCATCTTCCACCCCTAAATATATGTTTACCTCCCAAGAACAGGAATACTCTCTTATACCAGTGGTCAGCAAACCGAGGCTTTCTCTTATACCAGTGGTGGGTTTGCCGCTCTGTTGACTAATGAGTTTGCCGACCACTGTCTTATACTATCCATTACCACACCTCAAACATTAATATTATCATATAACACATGATCCATTCATTTCCCCGGTTATCCTAAAAATGGCAGAACTGGATTTTCTTTTTCCAATCCAAGACAACATTCGTGCGTTACTTTTTTTAGTTCTGTCTCCTTGGTCTTCCCCTAGTCAAGAACAATTCCCCGGGATTCTTTTTTTTTTTTTTTAATTTTATTGGTTTTTCACAGAGAGGAAGGGAGAGGGATAGAGAGTTAGAAACATCAATGAGAGAGAGACATCGATCAGCGTCCTCCTGCACGCCCCACACTGGGGATGTGCCCCCAACCAAGGTACGTGCCCTTGACGGGAATCGAACCTGGGACCTTTCAGTCCGCAGGCCGGTGCTCTATCCACTGAGCCACACGGGTTCCGGCTCCCCTGGATTCTACATGACACCGGATCCTTTCAAGAGTTCAGGCTAGTTGCCCCGCAGAACATTCCACGTTTTGGGTTTGTATGTTTCCTTGTGCTGACACTCAAGTCAAACATTTCTGGCGAGAACACCACACAGGTGATGCTGTGTTAGAACATCGCACCACTGGTTGCCAAGTTTGGCCATTTCGTTAAGGTGGTGCCTGCCAGATCTCTCCACTGCCAAAACATGTTTTCACATAGGACTTTGAGGCCGCGTGAGTATTCTATTCCCTAGAAAAATGGGCTTTTGAATCTGCTAAATACGAATTCTCAGTCGGTCTGGCTAAATGACACCAGCAGAGACAGAACTGAAATCCTAAGGCAAAATCACAACAAAGCTCGGAATGTTATTTCTTTTGTGAGGCAGGTATTACCACCTTCAGTTCACGCACTAATAAATGCCACAGCTCAAAGTTAAGTGAGATGTTCAAGGTCAAAAGTTCACAGCTAGTACTCCAGCCTCCATGCGCCTGGATGCAAAGCTCGCAGTGTTTCCATTACCTCAGGGGTTGGAAAACTACTGTTCACAGGCCAGATCTGGCCCGCTGCCTGCTTTCATACGGCCCATATGTTGAGAATGGCTTTTACAGAGGAACATTTGCAATCCATTTGATGATAGGGAACACTAACTCTGAATCCCATTAGGTAAAATGTTACCTCAAAACCAAGAAGTCCATGCTTCCTTCTAGCAGACCTGCATTATCAAAAATAAAATAAAATAAATTGTGCTCAATGATTATTCTATTTTGATTTTTTTTCAATAAAAATGTTTATGGAAATTTATTTTCTCTCTTATTTTATAAGTGTTTGTATAATACCCTCAATTTTACCTCTTGGCCTACAGAGCCTAAAATATTTACTACCAGGTTCTTTACAGGAAGGACTACCAACCCCTGCATAAAAACAGATTATTGTCTCTCGGTGCTATACGTTACATCCTTGCAGATACTCCCAAATGCCATACAGGAAGGGTATTTTCTGAAAATAGCTACAATAAGTAAATACATCTTAAAGAGTGAACACTCCCATCCCTAGCCGGTTTTGCTTAGTGGATAGAGCGCTGACCTGCCAACTAAAGGGTGCCAGGTTCTATTCCTGCCAAGGGCACATGCCTGAGTTGTGGGCTCAATCCCCAGTAGGGGGCGTGCAGGAAGCAGCTGATCCATGATTCTCTCTCATCATTGATGTTTCTCTCTCTCTTTCCCTTCCTCTCTGCAATCAATAAAAATCTTTTTTAAAAGTGAACACTTCCTTTAGAAGAAAAGAACACGTGTATTTGCTCCATTTATACATTTGTTTAAAATTTTCAGATGCTTTTGAACAAAAGCTTCCTACAATACTATAAACTTCCATGGCAACCAATTGGAGTAAATGGATGCCATATTGCGAACATGAACAAAATCTGTGCAATAATTCACATGTTAAAAGGGTTTTGCTTTTTTTCAGCTTCAAGGTACTACTGACAAAAAATTGTCATATAAAGTGATGATTTGCTTTATTGTGAAAGAATTCTCACCATTCAGTTAATTAATACATCATCTCTCATATTTACCTTTTTGTAGGGTTCTATTTTGTTTTCTGGGTGTGTTTTTTTGGGGGGGTGAAAACACTTAAGTTCTACTCTCATAGCAAATCCCCATCATACAATATAGTAAAATCAACTAGAGTCGCCACGTTATAGCTTAGATCCCGCAACTTAACCATCTTACAACTGAAAATTTGTACCCTTTTACCAGCCTCTCCTTTGGCAATCATCATTCTATTCCGTTTCTATAAGTTTCACTTTTTTCAATATATATATTTTTATTGATTTCAAAGAGAGAGAGAGAGAGAGAGAGAGAGAGAGAGAGAGAGATCAATGATGAGAGAGAATCACTGATCTGCTGCCTCATGCATGCCCCACACTGAGGATTGAGCCCACAACCCAGGCATGTGCCCTGACTGGGAATCAAACTGTGACCTCCCGGTCCATAGACTGACGCTCAACACTGAGCCATGCCAGCCAGGCTTTTTCTCTCACTTTTTTTTCTTTTAGATTCCACATTTACTAGTAAGTGAGATACCATGCAGCATTTCTCTTTTCCTATCTGGCTTATTACACTTATTTGCTTTTTATTCTTCAAGGGAAAAGGTGTTATAAATCTTCATAACCGTTCTTGGAAACATCCTTCTGAATTTGTGAACATATAATGATCCAAGATTTCCCAGCACATAAGCTAGTCCCAAGTTGCAAATCCATTTTGGAAGCTACATTACCTTTCAGGATGCCCAAGATGCTGTTTAATTTAGGGATAGATATCCTATCATAAAGTGTAGGCCAGATCCAGCACAGATGCTAAAGACAGGCCATACTGGCAGAGGCTATGGCCCAGATCTGCTCTGTCAGCATTCTCAGCCCAGAGTCCCAAACTCACCCCATTAGCACCAGGCTCTCCCCTCTGGCTAGGATGGAATCTGAGCAGGGAGAAGACTCTAGGGGAAATCGAGAACTTGGACCTTGCTAGTGGAAGCACATATGGAGGTAACATCCGGAGACTTTCTGGCCAAACTCAAAGAATTACAATCAACCTCTTGATCTACCAATTCTAACTGTAGGAACTTCGACTCCAATGTAGACTAGCAAAATGAATACTGCACAAGGGCATTCAAAACATAGCATCTCAGATACAGATTGAAAAACATCTGGAGGTCCATCATCTAAAGTATTAATCAACTGTGCTGCATCCACATAAAGGAATTCTAGGTGGCTCTAGTGGACATTTGTCATACCTAAAACTGCCCATCCTCTTTTGAAAAGCTCTATTTAAAGAAATTTCTCAGCTTGAAAACCGAGAAGCAAATTCCTAGGCTCCTTTGCAGCTAAATTGCAAACCTGTGACCAAGTCTCCACTGATGAGACAGAGCCAACAAGACTTTGCTTTGGAAGTTAGAGATGTAAGGAGGGGACTCTGCTCAAGACTTCCTCTGTCAGAAGAGCTGCTTTTCCGGCTCAGGACGGCAGTGGAAGCAGTTGCAGTGAATCCTATCCCTGCTGTCTGATCTCAGTCTGGCAGGAGTATGGGGGACTTCCACTTCGCACCACTGCTACACATGGCTTGAAGCTCCGAATAATTCCATGAGTTGCCTAAAACCCTCATCCCTTTACAGCTTCACCACCTAGAGTGGATTCCACTGTTTGCCACAAAATCAAACCAAAAAGAAATGAGTCGTGATACAGACAGGTCATCAGATTAAACTGTTGAAAATTTAAGAAAGCAAGGTGCACCATAGTCGGCATGGTGTTTTTTTTAAGGGGGGGGGTGTGCATATAGATGCGATCCCTTACATAGTCACACGCTGTCCCTGGAAGGTGAAGCTAACAAACCTGACTGCCAGCTGCCTCCAGGCAAAGGCACGGGTTGGCCAGGGCACAGGAGGAGGGACAAGTTTCCTGCACTGCATGTTGTGCCTTTTGAATTTGGAATCATGCGGATGTGTTATCTATTTTATTTTATTTTTTTATTATCTATTTTTCAATGAATTTAGGAAAAAACTGTGAAAAGAGACAAAGCCTAACCCCGTGTCAGCAAGAAATATTATAGACGGACCCCAACCCCTGCCCCCCTCCCACCTGCTCTACATGCCACTTCGCACCAAAGCGCCAGCTGCACACACCGCAGTGGCTCTCACTCGCCAGCCCCGGCCTCCCGGGCACACGGCTCTCTCCTCGGGGCTGCCAGCTCAGAACAAGGCGGCGGCTTCCTTTCCAGAAACCCGTTGTCTTGGTCAAAGGTAGTGCTGTTTCGCTGGCTGACCTTGGTCTCCAAGCTCATGTCCTGGAGTGAAGCCATCAGAGCAGACAGAACGCCTGGCTCTTTCTGCCCCAAAATTCCTACACAAAGGAATTCTCCTGGGCGAAAGCTGAAACTATGGCTGACCCTCTCCCTCCGGCGCTGGCCGCTTCTGCTTTGTATTACGGCTCCCAGTATACCTGCTACCCCCCCCCCCCGCAAGGCTGTAAGTCTCTGGCCGGTTAATCCTGCGATTTTCAGATCAGCCTTGCATTTCCCACAGCATCCATCCGTTTAGTTCCACTAGGAAGGCTCTGGGAATGAATGAGATATGCCTGCAGTTTTAACTCTTCACTGAACTAAGAGAATCCCTATGCGTGTCGTGTTATACTTTTGAACTGTGACTTATGTGAATATGTTGACCTGTTCAAAAGAGTATTTTTCAACTTTAAAGGAGGAGCAGAGATGGTACCTAGTCCCAAGATAGCAAGAACCTCGGGTGAGTTCAGGGAAGGCATCTCATAATCATCTGATTCCCAGCAAAGCCGAAGAGAAATACAACATATCCTCCCTAAACTCTGAATTTACTTAGCTTTTGTGTGGGGGAGAAGGGGAAGATTTTGTATTAAAACACAGAAATATGTTAAGGACTTGAATATGAAATGAATACATCCTTAAATTGAAAGAATTCAAAGAAATTCTACACTCAGGATGGCTACTTTGCTGTTTTTTACACAACGGACTAACATCTATGTTTGTCAGAGTGACTCTATAGTTAGTGCCATACTCCTAGACCAGTGGTTCTCCACCTTCCTAAGGCCGCGACACTTTAAGACAGCTCCTCATGTGGTGGTGACCCCCAACCATAAAATTATTTCCATTGCTACTTCATCACTGTAATTTTTGTTATGAACTGTAATGTAAATATCTGATAGGCAGGATGTATTTTCATTGTCACAAATTGAACATAAGTAAAGCATAGTGATTAATCACAAAAACAATATGTAATTATATATTGTGAAATATTTCTTTCTAATTACAAATAAATGAAATTTTGTCTTGAATCGTGGTGTAGCATGGGTAACAGTCTTCATAGGACAACAGTAAACTACATGGCTACACTTTGCTACACCGAGGAGCGGTGTGTTGGTTCCTAAGACCAGCGGGAAATAGGTGCTTTCCGCTGGTCTTAGGCGACCCCATGTGAAAGGGTGTTTGACCCCCAAAGGGGTCACGACCCACAGGTTGAGAACCGCTGTCCTAGACTATCTTCTGGAATAAAGAAGGATTATAGGTACTGTATTTTCTGGCGTATAAGAGGACTTTTTAAGCCGGGAACATCTTCTCAAAAGTCGGGGGTCCTCTCATATGCCGGGTGTCATCTTATAGGGCGGGTATATCTCACACTCTATATTTTAACTGGAAAAGTTGGGGGTCGTCTTCTACGCCGGAAAATACGGCAGTCGTGGCATTTGATGACAATGACTTCTTATTGTGATTGCTGTAAACTAGGCCTTCTTTCCAAGCCAATGCCACAGCTCGTCAAGCTGCCCACACAGCTGAGGGTCAAGAGGTCATCCGGGCTGGCACCTGCCGGGGGAAAGGAAGAGGGACCCAACCACTCGAGGGTGAGGAGTGGGGAAAGAGCCCCATGGGGTGAGGCACCCAGAACAAAGGAAGCATCCTCCCACCATCACTGTGATGTAGGCTTAGGGAGAGCGAACAGGAGAATCGACAGTAAGAACGTTTACTGAGAGCCAGCTGTGTACAAGTCACTGACTCAAATGCCAAGAACTGATGAGATGAAGGAAATGCACACAAACTAATCTTAACGCCAGAATTGAATTAGAACGCAATCATAGCTCAGATTACAAAAGAAAAATTCATTTGCGGGTTCTGGCCCAGGTCTCAAGGCTCTGCATGCCCCAGAGTTTTGTGCGGCTGGAGGCGGCGCCATCTCAAATGAACACCAATGCACTGCCAGCGTCATGACATAAAGCTTTCACTGGTCCTGGCACCTCAGCCAGATCTCAGGAGCCAAAGGAGTCACTTTTCGGGCAATGTGTTCGCTGACATCTTTAGTGCTTTTGAAAAATAAAACTATAGGTCGGGGTTATCGGGTATGTTTATGAGTCTGTTGCTTTCAGCCCGTTCTATATTTGCCATCTTTTATTTTATGCGCACTCAGGGGTGCGTGCACACATGCAAGCACACACACACATTTCTTTCTTTAAAGAAGCCAGTGCCTCGGTGAGAGGAGCAGTTGAGCCTGGCAAGCCAGGACGTCTCATGCAAGTGGCGCACTGGGCACTGTCCGCAGGTCCTTGAGATGCTTTCAGAGGGAGCAAATGGAAGTGCAGTCTCGGATCACACAGGAGTTCTCTCTTCAGCCTAAACCCAGACAGACTGAAACCTTCCAGCATCGTTCAAAACCCAGAAAAAATCGTTTTGGGTGGGGAATGCCATCTGACTTCCTTAACTGGGGCTCTTTGTCGAATTCCTAGTGAAGACCTTGTTCGATTGTTGAAACAGCAAGTGTTCCTCTCGCCTCCATGACACTGTGGCAGCGTCCCTCTGAGGCAGTGGTTCTCAACCTTCCTAAGGCCGCGACCCTTTAGGACAGCTCCTCATGGGGTGGTGACCCCCAAACATAAAATGATTTCCGTTGCTACTTCATCACTGTCATTTTGCTACTGCTATGAACTGTAATGTAAATATCTGATAGGCAGGATGTATGTTCATTGTTACAAATGGAACATAATGAAAGCATAGTGATGAATCACAAAAACAACATGTAATTATATATTGTGAAATATTTATTTCTAATGACAAATAAATGAAATTTTGTCTTGAATCGTGGTGTAGCATGGGTAACAGTCTTCATAGAACAACAGTAAACTACATGGCTACACTTTGCTACACCGAGGAGCGGTGTGTTGGTTCCTAAGACCATGGGAAATAGGTGTGTTCTGATGGTCTTAGGCGACCCCTGTGAAAGGGTCATTCGACCCCCAAAGGGGTCGCGACCCACAGGTTGAGAACCACTGCTCTGAGGAAAACAAAGCTCTTGAAATGGGCTGCGACAGGGGACTGAAGCTGTAGACAGCTCCCCCCCCCCCCATTCAGGATCATTCTTCCCAAAGCAGCACCTCATGCCAACTGGCACACTCAGTGCCCTGCACCATCGTGGCGAAAGCAGATGGACTTAAGGGGCTTCAGCCCAATCCGAGGAACCCAGCCCCAAGCCGGTCCTGCTACTCTGACCTATCAGCCGTATCATATTGAGCAGACCAACCTCTTTCCACGACCAAATCCCCTTTCTCTTCCCAGCTACAAACATCCATCTCCGTCCTCTCTAGCTTAACAGATGCCCATCCTTTGAGACTGACCTGGCTCTCACCTGTCTGTCCTTGTCCTGCACCTCACCCCCAAGTGCCCAGTGACACTTCCCCGATCCCTAACTCCCAGGACTTTCTCTTGCCGCTGAGCTGTGCTTGCCAGGAGGGACATCTCTAGGTCCCAGGGAGACAGATCTCCTAGCTCCTACCTTGAATCACCTGTAGACACTGAGCCAGCAGCCTGCATAGACTTGGTATTGCCTAATCTGGTACCATCCAGCCACCCCACAATGGAACCTCTCACAATGGAGGAGCAGAAACCTCGGTTCTGATGTCTATCCCAAGTGCAGTCCACTCTCGCAAGCCATGCCTAGAGATCTGACAACTTAAGAGATATTTGATTTAAAAAAAAAAAAAACAGCCTCTGCCCTCAAAGGGTTTATAATCTATTCTGGCCTGAATGTTTGTGTCCTTCCAACCGCACCCCCCCCTACCCCCCGCAAATTCATACCTTGAAATCCAATCTCCCCTCAATGTGATAGTGTTAAGAGATAGGGCCAGGGAGGGGGGGCAATGGGGAGATATGCATAAAAAATTAATTTAAAAAAAGATTTAAAAAAAGAGAGAGAGAGGGCCTTTGGGAAGTAATTAGGATTAGATGAGGCCATATGGGTGGAGCCCCCATGAATAGGATTAGGACTCTTATGAAGTCACAAGAGAGTTGGCTTTCCGTCTCTGCTCTCTACCAAGCAGCTGGGAGTCTGCAACCCAGAAGAGGGCCATCACCAGAACCTGACTGTGGTTGCAGCCTGATCTTGGACTTGCAGCTTCTAGCACTGTGAGATGTACGTTTGTTCCTTATCAGCCACTCGGATTAAGGTGTTTTGTTATAGCACCTGAGATAAGACAATCTGATGGGAGGGTGTGTATCTAGGAAGTCTGAGAAAAAGGATCGCCGTTTCTCAATACAGTGGTACCTCGAGGTACGAGTTTAATTCACTCTGTAACCTTGAGGGAAACTATAAGATGCTTGAGTCAAGCAAGGTAAACTGGTGGGTCGTGTGCAGCCGGCTGATCCTCGCGATGACTCCCATCTCAAATGTTGCTCGTATTTCAAAGCAAAAATCACTTGCTCTCAAAAATCTCATATGTTAGGGCACTCGTATCTCGAGGTACCACTGTACCTACCACAACACTCTCCGGACATTATGTGTTTCTCTTTTATGTGTTATTTCTAATATTTCAGCGAATCCTACAGGAATGGCTTTGCAGATAGGCACTTCGGGGGTTTGGAAATGTTATTAGAGAATTTCTGTCAAATGAGAAACTCCCCGAATTGAAAGACCTCGCTGCCCAGCCATTTATATTTACAGATGCCACATGAGCCCAGTTCACTGTGCAAACAGGCAATCCCTTATGTTCACTCTGCTCCCATTCATTCAGCTCCCTTAGGTGGCACCCGATCGCAGTAACTGGAGTCTCTTTATGCCCCCCGACTGAAAGACACATACTGTCTGCACCTTGGCAGCCAGAGGCACATGCAAATTCGGTGCCACTGTTTCCCGGCCTCCCAAATGGCCGTGGGCACACATCTGTGAGAGGGGGAGCAGGTGGAAAGGGGACAGCCTCAGAAGGAAGGGTTTTCTCTCAGTCGAACCAAGGAACAAACCACAAAGCTGGCTTCATCCTAACGGTGCTAACCGGATTCCCGAACCGAAACGGATGAATACTTGCCGTCTTTCTTTCGGCTACCCAGCATCAAACCCCCCGCCAAGGTTTATGAAGTTTCCCCCCTGCCCTCCGCCAAATGCACGAAAATGTCCCTTACTTTCCTGATTTCTTCTCAACCAGCAACCGGGCACAGGACCTAGGCTTGGCCAGACACGCTGCGCAGACATTTGAATCCATAGCTGGTGATGTGAAACAGCAGGAAACGTCGATCATAGTTTTCTGGAAACAGCAGCAACACCAGTTCGCAGAGTGGCAGGGCTGCCCAACCCCACAGCTGAGGGCCAGTGCCAGCCGTGTCCAGTGTAGCCAGAGGCATCCACTACTGAGGAGCTCTCAGCACCAGCCTGCTCCTCAGATCAGCTCTGAGGTAGGTGGAATACGGCTGGGGTTCTGCTAGCGCTGTGCACCTTTCAGGCCTTTTCCCCAGCTTTCCCGGAGAAAAACTGAGCTACCCAACATCCTGCCACCGAATTCCTTTGCTGCTTCAATCGCCCACAGGTCACTTCTGTTCCCCAGATCATGTTAGTAAGAATCTTGGGTGTTCGAGGACAGGTCAAAAGGTGAGCCTGGCTGAAACCGGTTTGGCTCAGTGGATAGAGCGTCTGCCTTCGGACTGAAAGGTCCCGGGTTCGATGCCGGTTAAGGGCGTGTACCTTGGTTGCGGGCACATCTCCAGTGGGGGGCGTGCAGGAGGCGGCTGATCGATGTCTCTCTCTCATTGATGTTTCTAACTCTCTATTCCTCTCCCTTCCTCTCTGTAAGAAATCAATAAAATATATTTTTTTTAAATGTGAGCCTTAAGTGATCCAGAATATCCAAATTTGGCTGTATCAAGTCAGCTACTGCTGCATAACAAACCACCCCAAAACTTGAGTGCCTTTTATTTAGTTGCTAATTCTGGGGCTCAGCTAGCTGGGCAGTCACACTTACCTAGGCCAGATCCACTGATCTCACGGGGGCTCACTTAAGCTCCCCAGTAGCTGTTGGGTCAACAGGTGCCTCTCTTCTCCTCTACATGGAGGAGGACTCTTATCCGCCCGCAAGTGACCTTGGGCCTTTTCACAGGGTGGCAGAGTTCCCAAAGCAGCAAGAACTAAAGGTGACGCCGAAACCTGTTTGGCTCAGTGGACAGAGCGTCAGCCTGCGGACTGAAAGGTCCCAGGTTCGATCCCGGTTAAGGACACATACCTTGGTTGCGGGCACATCCCCAGTGGAGGGCATGCAGGAGGCAGCTGATGGATGTTTCTCATCGATGTTTCTGACTCTATCCCTCTCCTTTCCTCTCTGTAGAAAATCAATAAAATATATTTTTTTAAAAAAAGATGAAGTGTTTCTTCAGGCCTAGGCTCAAAACTTGCACAAGGTCACTTCTACTGTATTCTAGAATCAAACCAAGTCAAAGGCCAGACAAAACTCTAAGGATGGAGATGCAGACTCCGCCTCTTGATAGGATGAACTGCGAAGTATTGGGAGTTTTTCCATCTACCATACCTGTTTGATGAGCAGCATAATGGGGAAGTTGTCACAACAGAGATAACCCTAAGGATTCCCCTTTATTAGAACTGCTT
>JAAGEH010000411.1:2810373-2848520 GCA_011751065.1 Lasiurus cinereus | reverse complement strand
GAGACGCGTAGGGTGAACCGTGGAAAAATGACACAGAGCTTCTTCGCCTGTGACACCACTCTCCCAGCACCTCTCCATGTTCACCAACCAGAGAGCTCTCCAAACCCAGTCCTTCTGTTTTTTTAACGGTGACTTCATTACACACGGCCTAATTCATTAACCACTGATGACTGAACTCCACCCCCAGTCCCTCTCCCCTCCCCAGAGGTAGGGGTGGGGCTAAAACTTTCAATGTTTGGCTCCACTTGCAGTCAGCTGCCATCTTTTTTTTTCCAATATATTTTATTGATTTTTCACAGAGAGGAAAGGAGAGGGATAGAGAGTTAAGAAACATCGATGAGAGAGAGACATCGATCAGCCGCCTCCTGCACACCCCACCCTGGAGATGTGCCCACAAGCAAGGTACATGCCCCCGACCGGAATCAAACCTGGGACCTTTCAGTCCGCAGGCCAACGCTCTATCCACTGAGCCACACCAGTCTCGGCTCAGCTGCCATCTTTAGGTGCTTTCCAAAAGTCACCTCATTAATATAACAAAAGACACCTTTATCACTCTCAACACTTACGAAATTCCAAGGGTTTTGGAGCTGTGAGCCATGGACAAATACCAAATATATGTGAGATATGTATATATAAATGTCCAATCTATAAATAAAAGGCTAAGCAACTGCTCAACCAGTAGCTATGCTGCTCACTGACCAGCAGGGGGAGACGCTCAACACACAGGCATGGAAACATGGAACAGACTGATGAATCTCAGAGGGAAGGAGGGAAGGGAAAGGGTGGGAAGAGATTATCCAAAGATCATATATGCATACTAGAGGCCTGGTGTACAGACACTGGTGGGGCCCCTTGGCCTGGCTAGCAGGGATTGGGCCGAATCCATGCACCAGGCATCCAACATTCCCCGAGGGGTCTGCGATTGCGAGAGGGCGTAGGTCAGGCTGAGGGACCCCACCAGTACATGATTCCATGCACCAGGCCTCTTTGTGTGTTTTTGTGTGTGTGTGTGTGTGTGTGTTTTAAATCACAATACTGCAGCAGGCTTCTTCAGTCTCTCATGCTATATAGGGCGTGCTAAAGATCATGGACTAGAGTTGTGTGGCATCTGACACCAGTTCTCCAGCTTTGGGTTTTCTTTGAACCTCGGTTTTCCTCTCCCAAAGCTCAAAATCAACATTTTCTGCAGATGAACGAATGGGTAGTTTTATCACTTCAGGCAGAGGACTAGTTAATATCCATCCCTATGTTACAGAAAAGCTTGCTATAATTTTAGAGCAAACTAAAAAGCTCTACTCTGAATGTCTTGCTAGTATCTCAAAGAGGTTTAACCATATCCTCTTCCAAGAGCCACTCATATTGGCAGATCTCACAAATTGAAACAAGATGTTTCCCTGACAACTGTTGAACTGCAAGAAGTCTCCATGGAAACCACCCAGTCCTCCCAAGTACCATTTACCTTATACTTTGGCTGGCATTCAAGCACATCAAACCAGCAATAAAAATGGAAGGAAGTCAGAAGGACTTTGCGCAATGAGGAGTATCTATGTTTGGTACAGTGATATTTTCCAGGGGGGGAAAAAACATATTTAGTCCAAGTGTCTCAGGACTGAAATCCAACCCTGGTCATGCCCAACCCATTCTTTAAAAAATATCTCAAAAAGGAGGTTTAAAACACAGTGTTCTTCTGGTTTACCTAAGGCTGCTGTGACAAAGTAGCACCAAGTGGGTGCCTTAAACACAGAAATGTGTTGTCTCAGAGTTCTGGAGGCTGAAGTTCAAAATCAAGGTAATAGGTTGGTTCCTTCCAAGGGACTCTCTCCCAACTTTCAGTCGCCCTAGGAGTTTCCTGGCTTGTAAATGCATCACGCCGATCTTCACCTTCACATAGCATCACCCCAGTGTGTCCGTCTTCAAATGACCACCTTCTTACAAGGACACCAGTAATACTGGTTTAGGGGCTCACTCTGCTCCATGATGATCTCATCTTAACCTGAAAATACCCCATTTCCAAGTAAGGTCACATTCTCAGGTACTGGGGATTAGGACTTCAATATCTTTTGGAGTAGACCCACAATTCCACCCAAAACACACTACAGTTATAGAAAGTATTTTCGATTACCTGTTCATTAAGTGTTTGTTAAAGCACATGGATAGCTCCATTTCATTTGTGGCTTAATCGAAATAAGTGGTGTGTAGTTGGTCACATAGCCACACTTAGCTACAGTGAATCCTGAGCAATGCAACCTTTACTCTGGGAAGCCGTGAGCCCAGCTCAAAACGAGTCTCTACTGCAAAAGAGAAATATCGAGGGACAACTATAAATGTCTATCACATAGGCAGGTAGAAAAATCGCTTGGGAAAAAGAAGCCAGTATCCACATACTCTGACTCTTAGATAAGGACCCACTGCAGAAACAATATCATGAAAGTTAATAGCGTTTTGAAATGACCTTGGACCTGAAACCAAGAAAGTAGTCTTAACAGAAAATCAGAGGCAAAAGGCACTCAAAGGGCGTACAGTGAATAACATCCCAAATTAGAACTTGAGGGGGAAAGTCAATCATACACCTTCATACGTGAGTTTTCATGGACCCATAGGGCTGCATTTCAGAACATAACTGGGCCAGGACCTCAGAACACCACCCAATATAGAAGTTCTACCTTATTCGTGTTTATGATTCTTCTGGCCCTGATCCCTTCAGACCTGTTTTCCTTAAATAATTTTTTAAAAATACGCTTTATTTTGAGATCATTGTATGCAATTGTATGAAATGATACAGAGATCCTGTGTAACCTTTACCCAGTTTCCTCCCACCAATAACAACATCTGGCAAAACTATTGTGCACTCTCACAAGGACAGAGACTCTGAAACAATCAAGATGGAGAACATTTCCATCACCGCAAGGATTCTTCATGCTGCCTTTTCATAGCCGATCACTTCCCTCCCCCCGCACTCCTGTCTCCTCAACCCCTGGGGACCGCCAATCTGTTCTTCATGTGTATAATTTTGTCATTTAAAGAACATTGTAACAATGGAATCATAAAGTGTGTAATCCATAAGGACTGGCTTTTTCACCTGGCACAATTCTCTGGAGATCCATTCAGGTTGGTGTGTGCATCAATAGTCAGTTCCTTTTCATTGCTGAGTAGAGTTCCATGGTATGAATGAACCCGTTTCTTTAACCCACTGAAGGACATGTGTATCATTCCCAGGTATGGGCTATTATGAATAAAGCTGCTATTCAACATTCATGTACAGATTTTTGTGTGAACACAGATCTTCAATTCTCTAGGGTAAATGTCCAAGAATACAATTGCTGGGTGACATACGGTAGTTGCATATTTAGTGTTTTTAAGAAACTGTCCAACTGTTTTTCCAGAGGGGCTGGATCACCTGACCTTCCCATCAGCAAAGTGTGTATCGCTTTTTTCTGCAGCATTTGGTGATGTCACTATTTTTTATTTTAGCTGTTCTGATAGGTATGAATGACATCTCATTTGGCTGTAATTTACATTTCTCTAATAGCTAATGAGGAACATCTTTTCATGTGCTTATTTTTATTTGCATATCTTCTTCAGTGAAATGTTTCATGTCTTCTGCCCATTGTCTAATTCAAATGTTTTGGGTTTTTACTGATGCGTTTTCAGTTTTTTATATGTTGCAGATATTTTTTGTCAGATAAGTGGTTTGCAAATATTTTCTTCCACTCTGCAGCTTGTTTCTCTTTTGTAAAGAATAATTTATTGATGTTTAGAGGGAGAGGAAGGGAAAGAGAGAGAGGAACAGAAACACTGATGTGAAGGTAACAGCCATCAGCTGCCTCCTGCACATACCCCACTGGGAAACACGCCTGCATTCAAGGCTTGTGCCCAGACCGGACATGGAACGGGATGATGCCCACCCAACTGAGCCACACTGGCCAGGACTGCAGCCTGTCTCTTGATAAGGTCTTTCTCAAAGAAAACGTTTGTAATTTTGTAAAATCCATTTAATTATTTTTCCTTTTATGCAGCGGTTCTCAACCTGGGGGTCGAACGACCCTTTCACAGGGGTCGCCTAAGACCATTGGAAAATGCAGATATTTACATCACGATGCAGAACAGTAGCAAAATTTCACAGTTGGGGGTCACCACCACATGAGGAACTGTATGCAAGGGTCGTGGCCTTAGGAAGGTTGAGAACCACTGCTTTTATGGATCATAACTTTTGGTGTCAGGTCTCAGAATCCTGCCTAATCCTAGGTCCCAAAGATTTTCTATTTTTTTAATTTTATGTTTTACATTTAAGCTTGTGATCCATTTTGAGTTATTTTTTTATGGAAAGTGTAAATTTTAGGTCAAGGATCTTTTTAAAAGATTTTTAAAATTGGTTTGAGAGAAGAAAGGAGAGGGGGAGAGAGAGAAACATCAATGTAAGAGAGAAACATCAATCTCATATGCACCCTGATTGAGATTGAAACCAAAACCTGAATATGTGCCCTTGCTGGGAATCAAACCCACAATCTTTCTTTTTTTAATATATTTTATTGATTTTTTACAGAGAGGAAGGGAAAGGGAGAAGGATAGAGAGGTAGAAACGCCTATGAGAGAGAAACATTGATCAGCTGCCTCCTGCACACTCCCTACTGGGGATGTGCCCGTAACCAAGGTACATGCCCTTGAGCAGAATCGAACATGAGACCATTTAGACCGAAGGCTGACACTATCCACTGAGCCAATCTAGTTAGGGCCGAACCCACAATCTTTCAGTGTAAGGACGACACTCCAAACAACTAAGCCACACAAGCTAGAATTTTTTTTTTCCTACTGAATCACAGGTTGAAAAGGCTATCTTTCACCCTAGCCAGTTTTGTTCAGTGGATAGAGCACCAGCCTGTGGACTGAAGGGTTTGATTCCCGTCAAGGGCACATACTCAGGTTGTGAGCCAGATCCCCAGTAGGGGGGCATGTAGGAGGCAGCCAATCAATGATACTCTCTCATCATTGATGTTTCTATGTCTCTCTCCCTCTCCCTCTCTGGTCAATAAAAATATTTTTTTAAAAAAAGGCTATCTTTCTTCCTCCATTTAATGGATTTTGTAATTTTGTCAAAAATCAATTGGTAAAAAAAAATATTACTATTTTTTAAAGAATAATTTATTGATGTGGGTCAATAAATTTATATTTTTTAATAAATTACTATTTTTAAAGAATAATTTATTGATGTGGGTCAATAAATATATATTTCTGTGGGTCTATTTCTAGGTTCTTTGTATTGTTCTACTGATCTATATATCTATCCCTCTGCTAATACCACATAGTCTTGATTATTATAGTTATGTAAGTCTTGAAACTAAGAGTAATTCCTCCTACTTTCTTCTTTTTCAAAATTGTTTTTAGCTAGTCTGGTTACATATAAATTTTAAAATAATATCTTTATCTACAAAAAATATTGCTGGGAATTTTTGTTGTTGTCAATCTTCATCTAAGGATATTTTTCCATTGATTTTATATAGAATAGAAGAGAGGGAGGGAAAGGGAGGAAGGGAGGAAGAGAGGGAATGGGAGAAGGAGAGGGAGAGGGAACAAAAAAGGGAAAGGGAGAGGGAGAGGAAGAAATATTAATGTAAGAGAGATGAGAAAGACACATCAATCAGATGTCTCCCGTACATAACCCCTACTAGGGCCAGGTATTGAACCTGTAACCCAGGTATGCATCCTTGACAGGGAATCAAACCTGCAACCCTTCAGTTCTCAGGCTGACTCTCTAACCATTGAGAAACATGGGCCAGGGCTTGCTGGGATTTTTATAGCAATGATGTTAAACCTGTATATCAATTTGGAAAAACTGACATCTTTACTATGCTATGCCTTCTAATCCATGAACATGGTATGTCTCTCCATTTATTTAGATCTTTATTTCTTTCATCAGTGTTGTATAATTTTCAGTATACAAGTCCTATGGCATGCTTTGTTAGATTTATACCTGATTTTTTGAATGACTGTAAATGTTATTGTAATCTCAGTGTCCATGTATTAATTGCTAGTATACAGAAATACAATTTATTTTTGTATGTTTGTCTTATATCCTGTGAACTTGCTGAACTCACTTATTAGTTCTAGGAGTTATTTTGTAGATTCCTTGCAATCTATACATAATCATATCATCAGAAAATAGAGGCAGTTTTATTTCTTTCTTTCTAATCTATATGCCTTTTATTTCCTTTTATTGCCTTACTGTACTAGCTAGAACTTCCAGTACAAAGTCAAACAAGAGATGGAAGCAGACATCCTTGCCTTGAAAATGAACCAGGGTAGATGAACCTCAGAGATGTAACAAGAAATTAAGGGAAAATAAAGTAGTAAGTATGTAGAGAAATCTAAATTAGGACAACTCCTAAGGCCTGCAAGCCAACTCTGGCCTGCTGCCTGTTTTTGTAAATAAAGTTTTATTTACATATTATCAATGGCTGCTTTGGTGTTACCACAGTGGAACTGAGTAATTGTGACAGACACCATATGGCCCACAGAGGTTAAAATGTTTACCATCTGGCACTTTATAGAAAAGGTTTACTGAACTATGATCTAAATAAACAATGTCTGCATAAAATAATGTCTTGCAGAGTTTTGCAGTACTGAAATATAAGGTAAAAACAACACACGGTGGAAGAAGGGAGAAGTGGAGTTAAAGATCCTGCATTTTCCAGGAAAAAGAAAATGATAAACATTAATAGTAATCATTTTTTTTACCAAAACATATCCTAAGCACATCTTCCGTTTCAGAAGGTATAAAAAGCATCATCTCTTCTCATCCCATTGTTTTTCTTCTTTTTTAAAAAATATATTTTATTGATTTCCCACAGAGAGGAAGGGAGAGAGATAGAGAGCTAGAAACATCCATGAGAGAGAAATATCGATCAGCTGTCTCCTGCACACCCCCTTACTGGGGATATGCCTGCAACTAAAGTACATGCCCTCGACCGGAATCGAACCTGGGACCTTTCGGTCCGCAGGCCAATGGTCTATCCACTGAGCAAAACCGGTTTTGGCCGTTCCATTGTTTTTTCAGTCAAATCAAAGTGCAGCTACGACCGGTTTGGCTCAGTGGATAGAGCATCAGCCTGTGGACTGAAGGGCCCCGGGTTCGATTCCGGTTGGGGGCATGTACCTTGCTTGCGGGCACATCTCCAGTGTGGGGCATGCAGGAGGCGGTTGATCGATATCTCTCTCTCATCGATGTTTCTGACTTTCTATCCCTCTCCCTTCCTCTCTGTAAAAAAAAATCAATTAAAAATATTTTTTAAAAAAAGTGCAATCGCTCATCCACTAGCATCTTTGGGCAAGCAAGATGCTGTGTGTCTATAGCAAATCCCTCCTGAAAATCTCTCTCAGGGCACTCACCCATTCCAAACCATCTGTCCCCATGTTTTGCACTGTTAGGGTGATCAAGCATCCTCATTTGCCTGGGATGAACGGGGTTCCTAGGATGTAGGATTGTCAACACTCACGGATACCTTGTCAGGCTGTTTCCTCACTTTCTAGACCCCAGGGTCCTGCTAAAGGGTGCCAGCACTAAACCTGAGCAAGTCCCGGCTGGTCACCCTACTTCTGGCTCCAGCGGGCCACACAAATGAAATGGACGGAGTGTGGCAGGACACCTCCTGTTCTTTTCTGTTCCTTCTAGCAACCTCGTGAGCAGGTGAGCAAGAGGAACTCGCTCAAGCCAAGCACAGGGCCTCACAGGTGTCACTTGCAATTGCTCGCCAAATGGTGCCTTTGAAAGGACACAAACTCCTTGGCTCCTCAAAGGTGCCATTATGCCAACAAGTTAACTGAAATAGGGGAACTCCTGGGTATCCTGTCAGGCCCGTTTTCTCGCTTTCTGGATCCCAGTGTCCTGCTAAAGGATACCAATATGTAGCACAGAAAACACAATCTATTTCAATCTCAGAGAATTGGGAAACTTCCAAAGTGCAGTGACCTGAAAAATCTTGACGGAGCAGAGGAAATTGATTTTCTAGCAAAAGCCATGCAGAGGATTAGACTCAGATTGAGGCCAATAAAAGATTTACATTCCATCCAAGTCCCAATATAACATGATACACAGATGAAACATGCCTGTGAGCTGACATAGCTGACACATGCTAGAAAATCCAAAGTAAAGAATCAGCTCTGAAGAATGCTAGTCACAGAGGTAAAAACACAATCTGTCAGTTGCATTCAGAGTCTTCAGTGTATCACAACATAATCAGTCTTTCGAACAGTTTTTCGTAATTAATCTTGATTCTCATTCTGGCCTCCTTTCGCAAAGATTGGCCCACCAAACTTCAGGATCAGAAAAATAGAATCAGCCGTGCATGGATAATGATCAAAAACTCTTCAAATTGATCCTAGATATTTTAATATTTTTATAAACCTCCAAATAATAGACAACTATTCAAATAATAGACAACTATTCCACCCCATGTCACCACCCATACAGACAACTGTGAAACTATACCTTGTGTTTATCACAGCCGCTATTAGTTAGGGCAAATATCCCTTGTGCACAGCTACACTTAGAACCAAAAGTAGTACCTCGAGATACGAGTGCCCTAACATACAAGATTTTTGAGATACGAGCCATTGAGCGAGCGATTTTTGCTTTGAAATATGAGCAACATTTGAGATACGAGTAATTGCATGGATCGGCCAGCTGCACACGACCCACCAGTTTACCTCAACTGGAGCGTCTCATAGTTTCCCACGCCTCAAGGTTATGTAATGAATTAAACTCGTATCTCGAGGTACCACTGTATTGATGACCACCTTGACCTTGATTAACCTGGGTCCCTTCACTGGGCAGTGTGCAATGAGAAGGCGGGTCTGGACGTCAGATGGCCACCTATTCTGGCTATTAGTAAAAATGAATATTAAAGCTGCCCCTTTCGCAATGCAGATTTTCTTCAAATCCTGATTTTTTTTTAATCTTCCTAAGTCTAAAAAAGGCAACATGATGCATAGGCTGTCAAGTCAACAGATACGGTCAAGAAAAGCTCTTGCTGTATAAATGAAGCATGGCATGGGGCCAGGAGGGGTCAGGCATGAGAGTGAGCGAGCTGGCCTCCGTGTAGAAATGGCCACATCCAACTGAACACCATTTTGAAAGAAAAAGGAAAAAATACTTAAAGGAGGCAAGAAAGTGCTAAGCCAATGCAATCAACAGTGGTTAACGTGCTGAGTTGATTCCTGAGGTGGAAACCGTTTTTATGGCATGGTTGCATGAGTAGGCAGAGTAAATGCATATACCTCTGTGCCCACTCAAAGCCCTTCTCTTATTCCCCGAAGTTCAAACCAAGCGGAATAAACAAAAGCACAGTTAAACCGCTTCAGTAAAAAGACCTGTTAATATCCTCAATTTCAGCACAACCTAATTCAACCTCAAAGTATGTGAAAAAAAAAAACACACACACACACAACTCAGTTCTGAATTTGTTTAAACAAATCCCCTTTCCAAGAGCAACTTAAATTGATGGCCCCCACACATTAACTGGACGGGGATGGTTCCCAGTAATAGCTGGACGAAGAAAGGAAAGGGCTCTTTGCAAGAAGTCTCCATGGAAACCACTCGGTCCGTGCATCCTACCATATATCTTACACTTTGGCTGTCATTCAAGCAAATCAAATCAGCAATAAAAATGTAAGGAAGTTGGAACGGCTTTGGAAAATGAAGAATCCAGTGTTTTGTACAGGGAAATTTTCCAGGAAAAAAAAAATAAAACACCTGTGGTCCAAACTTCTCAGGATTCAAGAGGCCTCTGCTGATTCAACCCATTAAAATACAATTCTCACAAAACTAAGTATGGGCCACATAGCTTTTATATTAAGCATTTATTTGACTTTCATTGAATTTTTTAAATTATTGATGAGAGAGAGAGAAACATTGATTTGTAGTTCTACTTATCTATGCATTCATTGGTTGATTCCCATATATGTGCCCTGACCAGGGATCGAACCCACAACCTTGGTACACTGGGACAACACTCTAGCCAACTGAGCTACCTGGCCAGGGTTTAAGTATTTGATTTTGCCCATTCACTAAATTTTTATAAAATTAAAATTTGTTTTCATTTACGTGGTGAATGATTGGGGCATTTTAAAGAATATTTTATTTGTTTATTTTAATCCTCAAGTGAGGATATTTTTCCACTGATTTTGAGAGAGAGAGGAAGAGAGAAGGAAAGACAAAGAGAAATATCAATGTGAGAGAAACACAACAATTGGTCGCCTCCTGCAGGAGCCCTGATCAGGGTGCCAGGGCCGGGGAGGAGCCTGCAACCAAGGTACATGCCCTTGACCGGAATTGAACCTGCGACCCTTAGGTCCACTGGCCGATGCTCTATCCAGTGAGCCAAACTGGTTAGGGTGGCATTTTAAAGAATAAAATCCTGGTTTGGAATTTCAGAATATGGAAAGAAAATGCAATTTATAATTTTGCAACTATAAGATATAAGGATCCTACACATGTAATAACCAGTTTCCAAGATGACCTCCACCTCCTAGTATTCATGAGACCCTTGTACAGCCTTTTCCTACATTGTATCAGAATTGTCTGTGTGACCAATAGATTATGTGATGATATGTGACTTGAGGTGGGGACATAAAAGATATGTGGCTTTTGCCTGGCATGGTTTCAGTGGTTAAGTGTTGACCTATGAACCAGGAGGTCATGGTTCGATTCCCAGTCAGGGTACATGCCCTAGTTGTGGGTTCAATCCCCAGTGGGGGGGGGTGCAAGAGGCAGCCCATCAATGATTTCCTCTCATCATTGATGTTTCTATCTCTCTCTCCCTCTCCCTTCCTCTCTGAAATCAATAAAAAAATATTGGGGGGGATATATGCGCCCCCCCCTCAGATCCCTCACTCTAGGAGAGATCAGCTGCCGTGGGAATAGAGACACAGCAAATCACCTGCTAGCACTCTGAGCCTCTGCCTTAAAGAAGGTCTACATCACCTCCTCTCACAGGCCATTGGCCAAAGCAAATTCAGAGTCCAAAATAATATCAAGAAAAGGAGAGTGAAAGTTATCTGTAACCAACTGTGCAGTCCACGGACCCCTAAAACATCCAGAGGTACTAACACTTTAATCACGAAGAAAAACATTCACAAGTAACTTCACAAAACTCATACCACAGTTTACCAAGATTCAGCCCACATCTACCCAATACACACACACACAGATCAATATTCCCACCTTTTTAAAACCGGGTTTGCAAACTGCGCTCTATGGAAATGAACAGCTTCTAAAAGTGCATCAGAGATGCTGTAACATTTATTTATTTGTTTGTTTGTTTGTTTATTACTTGGTGTGTTTTAACTTTTTTCTTTCATTTTAATGTAATTTTTTAAAATACATTTGATTCCACTCTTAAGTATACAGCCAAGAGAATTGAAAACATATGTCCACACAAAACTTCAGTCTTTTACTGTGCTTTTGCAATATTTCTATATATACTTTCCTTAATATGTAGATTTAGTGATTATTAGCTAATGAGCATTTGAAGAGTGATAAATCTAACAGGACAAAGTTCACAATGTTTTGTCCCTAGCCTAGCATTAGTTTTCAGCTGCATGTACAAGGGGAGAAGATGATTTATTGATCATTATAAGACAACATTGTTTTGTGCTGAAGCAGTCATATTTTCAAGGGGTGAAACCATCTCATACACAACAATGAAGGTAGTTAGTCATGGACCTGGAATGAGGACATATGGGGATCAGATACTTCTAGTTAACTGAGTACTGCTGTGTGTACATGGAATCCTTCAACTGAGGTTGAGCAATGGAAACCAGACCAGTGGGAAACTAAGTTAGATGTTTATGTTAAGTACCGCTTTTCAAACAAACTAATAAGGCTTCCTAATTTTTCTAAAGCTTACTTGTACAGAAAGTAGCTAACTCCTAGCCTTTGTCTGCCACCTGTAGCCTTGATTGTTCCTTCTAATCCATTCCGATTTTTTAAAATAAACATGAAAAGCAAAAATCCACATTAAAACTTATGCATCAATGTCCATAGCAGCATTGTTCGTAATAGCCAGAAATTGGAAACAACCCAAATATCCACCAATGGATGAATGGACAAACAAATGTGGTATAGCCATAAAGTGGAATAGTATTTGGCCATAAAAAGGAGTTAATATTGAGGCACTGGCTGGGTAGCCCAGAGCATCATCCCTAAATGCCAAGGTTTAGGGTTAGATCTCTAGTCAGGGCATATGCAAGAAGCAACCAATGAATGCATGAATGGTTGGAGCAACAGATTGATGTTTCTCACCCTTCCTCTCTCTCTCTCTCTCTCAAATCAATAAATTTCTTTTAAAAAGGAGTAAATACTGAAACATGCTACAATATGGATGAATCTTAAAAATGATATGCAAAGTAAAAGAAGCCAGATACAAAAGATTACATACTGTATAATTCCATTTATATGAAACTAGAGGCCTGGTGCATGAAATTTGTGCATGGGGGGGGGGGTTGTCCCTCAGCCCAGCCTGCACCCTCTCCAATCTGGGACCCCTTGAGGGATCAGGCCTAAATGGGCAGTTAGACATCCCTCTCACAATCCAGGACTGCTGGCTCCCAAGTGCCCTCCCCTGCAGGCCTGCCCCCCCAACTGCCCTCTCCTGTGGCCTGGTCTTCCCCAACTGCCCTCCTCCCCCTGCAGCGTGGTCCCCCCTGCCCTCACCTCCAGACCTAGTCCCCCCAACTTCCCTCCCCTGCTGGCCTGGTCTGCCCCCCAACTGCCCTCCTCTGCTGGCCCAGTCACTCCTAACTGCCCTCCCTGCTGGCCTGATCACCCCCAACTGTTCTCCATTGCAGGCTTGGATACCCCCCCAACTGCCCTCTACTGCAGGCCTGGTCCCCCCCCCCAACTGCCCTCCCTTGCAGGCCTGGACCCCTCAACTGCCCTCCCCTGCAGGCCATCTTGTGGTGGCCATCCTATGTCCACATGGGGGCAGCCATCTTTTACATGGGGTGGCCATCTTGTATCTTGGAGTGATGGTCAGTTTGCATATTACTCTTTTATTAGATAGGATATCCATAACAGACAAATCTATAGAGATAGAAAGTAGATTAGTGACTGCCTGGAGCTAGAATGGGGGGGCTGTTAAAGGGTATTCAATTTCTTGTTGGGGGATAATGAACATGATCTAAATTTGACTGTGGTGATGGTAGCCCAATCCTGTGAATATTCTAAAAACCACTTAATTGCGAACACTTTAAATGAGTGACTTGTATGGTAAAACTATTACCAAAAACAAGTTATCAGAATAGAAATTGTTTTTTGTTTGTTTTCATCATTGCCATTTATTTTGTCCAGATCACTGTTAAATAAATGTGATACAATTTTTGCCTCAAGATGGGGTTAATGGAGGTTCTCAGGTAAAGCACTTGATTATACTCTAAAGACCTTCCTGATAGGAAGAAAATACAATTTGGAAACAAAGAAAGGTGGAGGACTGAGATTCACAAACTTGGTAGAGAACAAAAATTCATGTGAAATTTCACGAAAATATGGTGGTGGCTTTTGTTTTGCTTTTTGAGTTGTGGTGTTGGTTCTTTTTACAGGATAGTACCTGCCACAAAACCAAGTACCAACTACCTACGCCTTGTGTGTGCTCCTTGAGCATTCTGCTAGAGAATACTAAAAGGCTACCAAAACTTTGGACATTTTATTAAAACCTCCAGTCATTTTGCCTGTGTTTTGTGCATTCACAGTCCTGGTTGTGAAAGGAACTGGTCTCATGGCTAAATCTCTGATTACTCTCCACCAAGACAAGTCAGAGAACAGCTCCAAGAGAAAAAGTCCGGATCCCAATTCCCGTGGCGTATCCAAGCTCCCACCTCCGTACAGGAAAGAAGGAAGCAAGAGACACTGGGTGGGGAAACTTCTGGAACAGTGTGACCCCCTAAACCACAATCTCCAAGAAAATGAATGGGAAGCTTTTCTCCCCTCCCACGGATTTCACAGTGATCTACTGAATGCAGCCCATCTTAGGCCCGAAAACCTTTTCTTCTTAAACTCCTACTCACGGTAATAACTGATCCCCTGAAGACAAGTTCTCAAATGGAAGTCAATACTGACTGCAAAGTACTTCATCGGGCCCACGCGTGAGTCAACAAAAAATAATTACCTTTTAACCTTTCTTTTTAAAGATTTTCCATAAGAGGCATAAAAGGAAACTGCTTTCTGAAAGTATGAGCTGAAAATTAAGATATAACTCTCTTAACTCACACTCTGTGAGGAAAGCAGTCCTTTGTTTTTGTGTCACGGACCCTTTGGCAGTCTGGTAAAACTTTATAGATCCCTTTTAGGAATGATGTTTTCAAATGCAAAAATAAAACAGAATTGATTACATGGGAAGCCAATGGTATTAAAATAGTTATTAAGATGTTATACTAATTTGTGATATGGTAATACAGAGTAGGACAAAAGTAGGTTTACAGTTGTTCACATGGAAAATAATCCTATATAAATTGACCCTCGTGCCCTCGCACAAGAGGGCCACCCGATGTGGTCAAAGATGGCTGCCACAAGATGGCCAGCAGGGGAGGGTAGTTGTGGGCAATCAGGCTAGTAGGGGAAGACAGTTGCGGGGGGGGGGACCAAGACTGCAGGGAAGGGCAGTTGAGGGCAACTGGGTCGGCAGGGGAGGGCAATTAGGAGCGACCAGGCTGGCAGGAGAGGCCAGTTGGAGGCAATCAGGCCAGCAGGAGAGCAGTTAGGTGCTGATCAGGCTGGAAGGGGAGTGATCAGGGTGATCAGGCTGGCAGGCAGGGCCTAAACAGGCAGTCAGACATCCTCGAGGGATCCCAGATTGGAGAGGGTGCAGGTTGGGCTGAGGGACACTCCCCAACCTCAGTGCATGAATTTCATGCACCGGGCCTCTAGTTCAATAATAATAATGTAAGAATAAACTGTGTTGCCCTAACCAGTTTGGCTCAGTGGATAGAGCATCGGCCTGTGGACTGAAGGGTCCCAAGTTCGATTCTGGTCAAAGGCATGTACCTTGGTTGCAGGCACATCCCCAGTAGGGGGTGTGCAGGAGGCAGCTCATCGATGTCTCTCTCTCATCGATGTTTCTAACTCTCTATCCCTTTCCCTTCCTCTCTGTAAAAAAATCAATAAAATATATCTTTTTAAAAAGAATAAACTGTGTTTCACATACAATTATAAGCCTACTTTTGCCCCACCCTGTATGAATACTTATTATGGCATTAAATATCAAGAACTAGCAGAAACTCTAACAACGGCCAAAATTTTGAAATAGTGATTAGCATACAGGATATCTCAAAATATCTGCAACAGCTGTGATGTGGTATGAAACTGATTTATTGATGACAAAGTCACAGGTGGGGACTCACAGGGCTGTGATTAGTTGTCTGCATTCATTACTTGATGAAAATGCTAAATATCTATTGTTAGTCAAAATAAAGTACATTTTTCCCCCATCCAATGTTAGAGTCACCTTGGTTTTTTATCCACAGATCCCCTGGAGATCTGAGAAACCAGGTACAGAATCATGTTTAAAAATGAGTAATAACCGAAGATGTGATCCCTTCCCAGAGGAATGCAAGTTTTCAGGCATCTGCAGACACCATTTAGAATATCTCCTTTATAAGCGACATAGATACAAAGGGTTGCGATCTTTGTTTTTTGTTTTTGAACGCCAAGGCCTTGTACCCAGCACATAAGAAACGTAATGTAAACAAATAAATAGCACCTACACCTGGGAGAAAAGATATAACCCATGTTCACTTTGATTCCGGGACATGCTTTGGACATAAATCCTGTTGTTAGACTTGGCTGACTCCCTGGAATGTTATCTGGACTAGCCCTTTGCCACGGGAGAGAGAGCACAATTTATATGAACAACAGAATCTACCCTCTGTCTACCTCCTACACTTCCCGTGATTGTTCTCAGATTTCTTAATCAATATTGAAGCAAGGAAAATCTCCTGGGGCTATGAATTTGGCACCCTTCATGGTATCCATGGAAACGCCCTAATTGAAAACGTTCCGTACCCATTGGATCTTCTTATTCCACGAAGCGTTTAAAAAGAATGCGTTTAAATCCTCCCACATATTTGACACCCTATAAAGAGTCTTGCAGTGCTGGGCAATAGAGATATGGTACGGGGAAGGGCGAACCTGTAATATGAGCTTTCAAAATAATGCTAAGGAGCTGCTTGTGGGCATTCAAAAGCCTGACCAGGATGTGTTTGCAAGGCCCGGTAAACGTAGCTTTTTGTCTTTAATATAAATGACACTGTCAAGTTAGGCCAAGCTTATCAGCAATGCCCTTCCACGGCATTAAAAACTTACTATTTATTAGCTTCTGCCATGAAAGATAAGGCGTTAGAAACGGGCAGACACTTGGCCCCTCACCTCTCCTTTATACATGTCATGAAATGGCTCACAATTTCTCCTTAGCATCAACATTGCTTCTCCCACTTTAAAGATCCAGTGCTACAAGCAATAAATACGGGGTCATAAAAAAGAGCCAGCTCTTCGATTCTGCTCTTGTCCGAGGCACATCTGTTTTGTGTTATCAATAGGTACTGGGGGGAAAGAGTAGAGAATCAGGTTCTGCCAGTAAGAAAGTCATTTCATCTTTTTTTTGTTGTTGTTACCTCTTCTTCCTTATGTGTAAAATGGGAGTGAGGATATAGTCCCTCTCTTCTACCAAAAATGTAGGGTTACTGCAATCGAATCCAAGCCTTTCCCTCACCCATTCCGCACCCCAGCAATGCTCCTTCCTCCTAGCACTCAAGTTCACGCAGCAGGAGTGGCTCAAAAAAAAAAAAAAGAAAAGAAACACAGGGGCACAGAGAGAGCATGGATACCAGCCAAGGCTGACAGAGTTTTAATAACCTGGGATTAGAAAAGCTGTGCAAATATATTTATTATCAAGATGTTTCCATTTGTTCTTATTATCAGCTTATTTTTATTGAGCAAAAGGTCTTCTGTGTGCTTGCCGGATGGCCAGGAGAACGTTAGGAAACCATCTCTGAAGGATGGTCCTCCGTAATCCAGAGCAAGCCAAAAAGATGAACTTCCTGCTATTGGAACAAGCCGTCATCCACACACACAAAGGCGGAGGAAATGAAGTGTTGCTTCTTCAGTTCGTACCCTGACGTGGTTATAAACATGACAAAAGAAAATGAGAACTGTCACAACCCCGATGCCGAAGATATTCGCCAGTAATAACTGAATTTCGAATAGGGGCTTTGCTCTCCTCACCAGCCTGCAAGAAGCACAACTACCCAGGGACCACCATGATGATGGGAGAGGCCTCAGGAGATGAGATGCCACAGGGACAGGCTAGCCGGGGGCACTGAGGGGCTATTCCTGGGAGTGAAGAAGCCACCTTGGCAGTGGAACCTCCAGGCCCAGGTGTCCAACCAACGCCGTAAGAGCAGAGATGACCTGGCCAGCCGGGGCCTTGTGAAAGCACAACTAGGAGAAGTGTCACTCCAGGCCGCTCCGTTCTGGGTGGCTTTTTGCAGACAGCAGTGGAGAATCAGAACAGTTGCCACCTCCTGCGCGACAAGAGTAAAAAAGCCACAGGTGTCTGCCGAAACCGGTGTGGCTCAGCGGATAGAGCATCGGCCTGCGGACTGAAAGGTCCCAGGTTCCATTCCGGTCAAGGGCATGTACCTTAGTTGCAGGCACATCCCCAGGAGGGGGCGTGCAGGAGGAGGTTGATCGATGTCTCTCTCTCATGGATGTTGCTAACTTTCTATCCCTCTCCCTTCTTCTGTGTGAAAAATCAATAAAATATATATATTTTTTAAAAATCAACAGGTGTCCTTCTAGCTGGCTCAGACCTCAGAGTCACTGATCCTTAATCCTCCGGTAGAACTCGGTTACCGCAAGAAATAGACCTCCTACCTTCTAGCCAACTCATCCCAGTAAGAATCATTAAACCCCTAGAGGCACTAAAGGTGAAAGGTTACTTCATTCAAATAAGATCTCCCAAATGCAGAAAGCCTGGAGCAGGGCCCTAAAGGAACTGCTGACTCTCAAGATGAATGACCTCTGGCCTCTAGGAATCCTCCCCGACTCTGTGATCCCCTGAGAAATCCCATAAATTGCTTGGCAGGGACAATGGGTATGCATTCTATGGATATACTCATCTCTCAAGAGCAAGACCCAGGTTACTGCTAGAGTCTATCTTCCAGCTATCGCCCGCCTGCACCCAGAAATCTGCTAAGAGTCTCCTGGCCGTGTCCAACTTATTAAGGAAACCAAACAGACACCCAAGACAGCAAAGGACTAGGTGGGTCATTAAGGCCATTTCATTATCGGAATATTTTTAAACTTATGGTTGTTTCTTCGGCTCCGACAAACAAGGACATGTGGCTGTGCCATCTGTATTCTATGGTGCTATTAAAATTAGTTCTGCTAATTTTAATTTTAACTATAGCATATTGCTGCTATAGTTAGAAGGATGATTAGGAGTGGGTGAGCCCCTGAAGAACACTGGGAAATGTTACTAAGAATAACACTGCACTCCTTTACCGTTTTGTCCTGAAACACTTTCGAGGGAAGTTACTTCTGTTACATTCTTTATACACGCAAAAACTGCAGTGAGTAGACTGTATGTCAATTTACATGTATCGATACCCATTCAAGCCATGTACAAAAGTGTGGATGACCTATACAACTGGTTAGATACCCAAGATGGCAAATAGAACAGGGAATTTAAATCCGGTTCTGCTGCACTAGAAGAAGAATTTCAGTTTTCCTTGCCCTTCTCCCCTCCTAAATACACCAACTTTCCGAATAAAACTGCTTCCTTTACCAGGATTTAGAGTTACTATATAGTAATTCGTGCCAAAATACAGAACTTGTCCTGTAGTGTATGGCAAATAATAATTTTATCATAGTCCAAATACGGGAGGAAAAGTTGAGCGACCTTATCCCAGATAACAGGAAGCTGGTGTTTATTCTACAATATTGTGATTGCATATAAAATGAGGTTACCAGGAGCGAGGGGAGGGGGAATGGAGAATTATTATTTAGTGGGTACAGAGTTTCTGTTTGGGATGATTAAAAAGTCCTAGAAATCCATAGTGGTGATGGTTGCACAACACTGTAAATGTACTTAATGCCACTGAGTTGTAGATACAAAAATGATAAATTCTACTACAATAAAAATTTAGGGGAAAATGCCTTCATGAGGAACTAAAACAGTCATAAATGACTACTGCATTAACGTTTCAGTGGTAGAAAATGACTCAAGAAAGAAAAATTAAAGGTTTGTATTTTGTGTTACATATATGTCCATCTGAACAGTTTTGAAACCTTTTTAATAATTTTTTTCTATCTAAAAACATAAGAGGCTTAATGGTATTTATCACTGACATTTCATTATCTAAAAATACTTCAGACTTAGATAATACTTTAACCAAATGATCAAAACTTAAATCACCGATAAGGGGCAATGAGACATCATGTGCTTCCTGATACATTCGTTTCCTAAGGACATATCACTTACGCAGTATCCAGACAAAAATGCAAAATCTTAATCTAAACATGAAAGCCATCCACCAACCCGAATTTGGTGCATTCTACCAGTGTCATGAAATGTCATTGTTCAAAATGTCAATGTCACGGAAGACAGCAAAGGCTTACAGGAAACAGTTCCAAAAGGGGAACTGAAGGGCCATGACAAGTAAATTAAAAACGTGATCCCGCGCTGGGGACAAATGATGGAAGTGAAATACAGACTGCAGACGACTGAATTAATATTAAATTTCCTGAACCTGAACAATGACATGTGCTCGTGTACACTTTTCAACTTTAATATGTCAAAGGAAAACTGCTGAAACAGTATATTGACTAGATACTATAAGGCTAAAGGAAAATTATAAATGCTATAATCTTGTTAGTGAAAGTGTTTATCACATAGGTGTGAGTTAGCAATTCTGAAACTACTTTATGTGTATACTGGAATTAAACAAATAAATATGTAAGCTTTAACTATCATCTATATATAAAAGCCCAGCGACCAAATGACAGAACAATTGGAATGACTGGAATGACCAGTCACTATAACATACACTGTGGCAGCCAACCAGCTTGATTTTGGGCCCCAATTGGCCCATCCAACCTCCTGTGGCCCCTCTCTCTGGCCATCCCCACCCCCAATTGCCCCCCCACTCAAATCGTACCCATAGCCCCTCACCCCAGGCCAACCAACTTCCTGGTGTCCCTCCCCCCAGGCTAGCTCCCCGATAGGCCTCGACCACCAGCCAGGCCGAGGTACCTACCCTGCATGAATTCATGCACCAGACCTCTAGTACAGGCAGTCCTCAGGTTAGGTCAGACTCGATGTACATCATTTTGTGCTTACGTCACCATCTCCCATTTATTTATTTTTTAAAAAAGTCAAGGGAAGGTCAATGGGGCAATAAAGAAGATATATGTACTACTATGTATAATACTTTAATAAAATAAATTTTTTAAAAAGTTCCGTCATTTCGACATATGCACATATGTGCTTTATATTTTTTATTATTTATTTACCACAAGTAAAGGTCAGAAATTGTTATCTTTCTTTTACATTATTTTTACTGTTTCACTTCATTACTGCTGTGTATGTGCTCCATGTGAGTGATTTAGGTGCTTATGTAGGTGAGTTCTGACTTACGCCGAAAATTGTATTACGTCGCACCATAGGAATGGATCTCCAACATAACCCAAGGACCTACTGTATATTTTAAAGAGCTAATATGCTAATTAGAACAAACAGCAGAACAACCATCTGGACGACCTTTTGGACAAAGCCAGGCTGCAAGGGCTGAGGCATCTGGGGCTGCGAGGGCCAAGCCCCTTGCACAAATTTCATTGGGCCTCTAATCCTATATAATAAAAGCCTAATATGCTAAGTATCTAGTCGTCCTGTTGTCCGTTGAACCAATAAAAGCATAATATGCTAATGATATGCTAAGGCTATTATGTGCATTGACTACCAGGGAGCAAACAGTCAACCAGTTGACCAGTCAGTATGAAGTGTACTAACCACGTAGGGACAGACACTCAGACCAATAGGCAAGCTTGCTGCTGGGGTCTGGCAGATCAGGACTGAGTGAGACGGGCTGGACATGCCCTGAAGCCCTCCCACAGTCCCTCCTTGGCTGGCCACCTCCCACGTCCCTCCCCAGCCCCAATCATGCACTGGTAGGTCTGGCCTAGCCTGCACCCTCTCTCAATCCAGGACCCCTTGAGGGATACTGGAGAGCCGGTTTTGGCCCCCACTGATATATGATTTTATGCACCAGGCCTCTAGTTAAGGGAAGGAAGAAACATATGGAAGAAAAAATAAAATAAGGCAAATGTTAAGTAAATCTAAGTAAAGGGTATGCAGATTTCTCATTACTATTCTTGTAACTTTTCTATCAGTTTGAAATTACTTCAAGATAAAAAGTTTAGTCTGGGTTGTTGAATCACTACATCACAGAAAGCCACCTACAGAACCAGAAATACCCATACTGGGGGGAAAAAGCTTCTACTATGTTAAACCTCTGAAAGTTAGGGTACACCGCTGCTAGTATTACACTAACCAATATTCTAGAACTTTAGTGTAATTGATCTTTGCTTCTTATAGGGTACAGCTCTATTTTATTTAATAAAATATTTTTCACAAAATACTCCAGGAAATGATTAAATAAAATGAATGTGGATCCACCAATAAAAGTCAATAGGTAAAAATCTGATAAGAAATAAGTTATTTTCATAATCCTCAGAACATTTCCCCCAAGATATTTTAACTACAATGGGAAAGATATTCTGATCAATACTCTTCAAAAGTGTCATGAAAGATAAGATTAAGAAACTATTACAGACTAAGTGAGTCTAAGGAGAAATAACTAAACTCAAAATGAAATCCTAGATAGTATCCTGGAGCAAAAACAGATCACCAGTGGAAAAAACTAATGAAATTTGAATAAGGTCTCTACTTTAGTTAATAATATTGTACCAATGTGAATTTCCATTCTTGATCATTGTACTATGTTAAGTAAGATGTTAGCATTAAGGGAATAGGGGGAGGAATATCAGAGAATTATCTGTATTATTTTTGCAACTCTTCTAAAAGTCATTTTCTGGCCCAGCCAGCTCGGCTCAGTGGTTGAACATGAACCTATGAACCAGGAAGTCAAGATTTGACTGCCTGTCAGGGCACATTCCTGAGTTATGAGATTGATCCCCAGTGGGGGTCATGCAGGAGGCAGTTAATCAATGATTCTCCTCCTCATTGATGTTTCTGTCTCTCCCTTTCCCTTCCTCTCTGAAATCAGTAAAAATATAAAAAATAAATTTGTTTTCTGTAAGCTCGTCTCTTGACTGTTGAACATTCTCACTAGATTCCACGTACATGATAACCTCTACTCCCACTCAAAACTCCAGTAGAACAAAAATACAGGGATTTTTAAAAGCTTAAACCTACAAGAAAAAGAGAAATTTCTCAAGAAAGAACAAAATTATGGTAGTAAGAAAACAGAAGGAGCCCTGGCCGAGTAGCTCAGTTGGTTAGAGCATCATCCCTATAAGCTAAGGTTGTAGGTTTGATTCCCAGTCAGGGCATATACAAGAAGCAAACAATGGGAGAAACCAAGATGGCGGCATAGGTGAACACCTAAACTGCTGCCTCGCAAAACAATTACAAAACTACAGCTAAAAGACAGAATGGACATCATCCAGAACCACAGGAAAGCTGGCTGAGTGGAAATTCTATAACTAGAAGGAAAGAGAAGAGCACATGGAGACTCAGAGGAGCTTCAAAAAGCTGAGATACTGAGACACGTGTGTGGAGAGGATGGGCAGCTGAGTGCCAGTCTGGCTTTCTCTAGTGGGAGGGAGACAGAAACTCCTGACTGCACTGAACCCCAGTTCCGACTGCACAGAACCTCGGTTCTGAGTGAGACCCTGGGGTGCCAGACTCATACAGGGGGAGTCTGGACTGCCAGGAAAAGAGAGGAGCACACGGAAACTCAGGGGAACTGTGAAAGGCAGAGGTTTGGAGGCGCACAAGAGAGAGTACGCATAGAGAGGATGACAGTGATAACCGAGGGACACTGAGACCCAGGGGCCTCATAGGGCAGGGCTGATGGGAATCCAAGGCTGTCTGCTCCTCCCTAAGACTCTGCCCCATCCAAGCTGAGCACAGAGGCTTTTGCAATTTTGCAAATCTTGTCGCATAGGGCTGTCTCCAGCACAGAAGTTCTCCCAGTGTAGACACAGCTGATCCTCACAGCCAATTGGCCTAGAGGTCAATTCCCCCCAGTGATAACAACAACAATAAAGACTTAACTACAGCTGAAACCAGTTTGGCTCAGTGGATAGAGCGTCGGTCTGCAGGCTGAAAGGTCCCAGGTTTGATTTTGGTCAAGGGCATGTACCTTGTTTGAGGGCACATCCCCAGTAGGGGGTGTGCAAGAGGCAGTGATCAATGTCTCTCAACGATGTTTCTAACTCTCTATCTCTCTCCCTTTCTCTCTGTACAAAATCAATACAAAAATTTTTAAAAAAGACTTAACTACAACAAAGCTGTACACACAGTCCACAAAGGAGTGCATCAAGGGTGTCCACCTCAGGTAACTGGGGAGGCTGAACCACTGGGCCCTATAGGACACCTAGCACACAAAGCTATTCTACCAACTTAGGGAAGCTACAAAAATGTGGAGACAAAGAAACAGATCACAAACAAAAGAAATGGAGGAAAACAAACAACTGGATATGGAGTTCAAAACCACAGCTATAACGTTTTTCAAAAATTTCATAGAAAAGGTCGATAAATTTAGCAAGACCTTCAAGGTTATGAAAAAGGACCAACTAGAAATTAAACATACACTGACTGAAATAAAAAAAATATTATACAGAGACCTAACAGAAGACTAGAGAAAGGCAAGAATCAAGTCAAAGATTTGAAATACAAAGAAGCAAAAAGAAACCAAAAATATGAAGATAGTGTAAGGAGCCTCTGGGTCAACTTCAAGCGTACCAACATCAGAATTATGAGGGTGCCAGAAGAGAGAGAGCAAGATACTGAAAACCTATTTGAAGAAATAATGACTGAAAACTTCCCCCACCTGGTGAAAGAAATAGACTTACAAGTCCAGGAAGTGCACAGAACCCCAAACAAAAGGAATCCAAAGAGGACCACACCAAGACACATCATAATTAAAATGCCAAGAGCAAAAGACAAATAATATTAAAAGCAGCAAGAGAAAAACAGTTAATTACCTACAAGGGAGCATCCATACGATTGTCAACTGATTTCTCAACAGAAATGATGCAGGACAGACGGGAGTGGCAAGAAATATTCAAAGTGATGAATAGCAAGAACCTACAACCAAGATTACTCTACCCAGCAAAGCTATCATTCAGAATTGAAGGGCAGATAAAGAGCTTCACAGATAAGAAAAAGCTAAAGGAGTTCATCAACACCAAACCAGTATTATATGAAATGCTGAAAGGTACTCTTTAAGAAGAGGAAGAAGAAAAAGATAAAGATAAAAATTATGAACAACAAATACATATCTATCAACAAGTGAATCTAAAATTCAAGTGAATTAAAAATCTGATGAACAGAATAAACTGGTGTATATAATAGAATCAGGGGCATAGAAAGGGAGTGGACTGACAAGTCTCAGGGGCAAAGGAGTGTGGGGGTGTGAGAAGAGACTGGACAAAAATCGTACACCTATGGATGAGGACAGTGGGGAGGAGTAAGGGCAGAGGCGGGGTGGGAACCAGGTGGAGGGAGACTATGGGGGGGAAAAGAAACAATTGTAATAATCTGAACAATAAAGATTTATTAAATGTTTTAAAAAGAAGCAAACAATGAATGCAAAAATAAGTGGAACAAGTCTCATTCTCTCTCTCTCTCTCTTTCTCTCTCTCTCTCTCTCTCTCTCTCTCTCTCCATAAAAAATTAATAAAAAATAAAACAGATATTTTAGACATATAGTGATTGCAGGAAGTGGAAACCAAAAAGTCAATTTATACAACAGACTCTGACAAAGGACCCAGTGAGGTGTAAACACAGCTAGAAGTAGGAGGATAAAAGCATTTCAAACCTAAGACACCATTATTTTAGGTAGCACTAACAAAGCACTGCCAAACAAGATATGACATAATACTTTACCACCTCGCATTTATCTTAGACTTATTAAAGGGGCTCTTTTGGACCTAGATTTTTTATTTATCATTCATATATACATAAAATAAAAATAAATAATAGTACAATGTATATCAGACTTTCAGGTCTAAAATGCCCAGCCATACGTGGTATTTTCTCATGAGAGTTTTCTAAAATTCTTACAACTAGAGTGAATTTTATTTCAACACCAGGATGCTATTATTTATAGGTAAGACAAATTGCTAGAAGAAAAATAAGAGCATGATAAAACGTTTAGGTTACTGTTCTAAGAAATTGCCCAAAGGATTTTTCAAAGGAAAAAGTAATATTAGGGTCAAGATTCCATCCTTGACTACATGTGAGGCCAACGCTAAAACCAACAGGGGAACTGAATTTCAACAAGGATCTGTTCCATTCCATTTGTGAAACTACAAGAAGTTAATATTTGATAAACAGCTCAGAGCTCCTCTATTCCACATAACCACTTGTTACTTCTTGGTTTAAAGTTCAAGGCACTTAGGCAGAAACATTTGTTCAAGAATTAGAGAATGAACCCTACCAGCATGGCTCAGTGGTTGAGCATAGATCTATGAACCAGAAGGTCACAGTTCAATTCCCAGTCAAGGCACATGCCCGGGTTGCAGGCTCGATCCCAGGTATGGGATGTGCAGGGCACAGCCAATCAATGATTCTCTCGCATCACTCATACTTCTCTCTCTCTCTCTCCCTTTCTCTCTGAAATCAATAAAAAAAATTTTAAATAATTAGAGAATTATACTTGTCCCCCCACCCAATCTTGTACTTCACACCCTGTAGTACCACCAGAAAGAGCCACTTACTTATCACCATGAGAGGTGGCTCCAATCATATTTACTAGACCTGCAACGAAAGGTTATAATTCACCATTAAATAGAGCACCACTACCTGCCTATGCCAGATAAAATTAGATATGAAAACTTATGGAAAAAAAACACAGATCCAGAGACATCAAAATATTCAACAGACTGACATATTTTAGAGGGAAGGAGCAAGTGGGAAGAGATTAACCAAAGAACTTATATGCATATATGCATAGCCCATGAACAAACAATAGTTCAGGGGGGCCGGAGCGGGTAGAGGGATTCAATGGAGGATAAAAAGGGGACATCTGTAATACTTTCAACAATAAAGATTGTTTAAAATTTCTAAATTACATTGTGAGAAAAAAATCAATACTCATTTTGATTCTCAACTTTAAAACAATGGAACGCTGACAAAGCACCCTACTATCCATTCACCCAACTACCTGTCACCAATATCAGCCTCTAACACAAAGGGCTATTTTTATGTAGTATCCTGCGGAGATAGATAATATCCCATTGCCATGGCAACAAGTTTTCCAGAACATACATTAGCCCATGAAGAATGCAAAAAGAGAACAAAGCTGTGTCTTTGCATTTGCCTTTACTTTACAGTATCCTATCTAATAAAAGGGAAACATGCAAATTGACCGTACCTCTGCTATGCCCACAAGCCTTGCCCACCAGCCAATCAGGAGCGAGTATGCAAATTAACCCAACCAAGATGGCAGTTGATTTGCATATCCAGGCGCAGCTCGAAGACTGAAGACAGCGTAGAAGGAAGCCAAGCACTGCAGAAGGGAGCAAAGCTGCGGAGAAGCAAGCAAGCAGAGTGGTGCAGATGGGAGGGAAGCAAGCAGGGTGGTGGATATAGGAGAGAAGCAGGTGGAAGCCCTATTCTTGCAGGAATCTTCCTGCAACGGGCCTCTAGAATGAGGATAATTCTAAAAAATGTAAGGCCTCAGCTCAACAGGCCTTAGTGAGTCTGAACAATGTACATACAAAGAAATCCTACATGGATATACATATACATACAGGAATGCTATCCTCCAGGGAAAGAAAAAAGCCAAACTAATGCAAAGCCATACTCCTATACGTTATAACTAGAGACCCCAGCGCACGAAATTCATGTGCTGGGGGGTCCCTCAGTCAGGGAGCCTTTAGGGGATGAGCAAGTGTGGGGAGCGGGCCTAAGCCAGGGGTCCAGACATCCTCAGCGCTGCCATGGAGGCAGGAGAGGCTCTGCCATCGCCGCTGTGCTCGCCAGCCATGGGCTTCACTTCTGGCCACGGGGTGCTCCCCCTGTGGGAGCGCACTGAGCAGCAGGGGGCAACTCCTGCGTTGAGCGTCTGCCCCTGGTGGTTCCGCTGTTCGGTCGATTTATATAGTATTAGCCTTTTATTATATAGGATATGCTTTCTACTCCCCTGAACTAATTCATCTCTGGTCCTAATGCGACCTTTCCGCCCTGTGCAGCTTACTCCTGGCAGAATCTCCAATGCTCTGGACAAGATCAAGCATTGCAACTCATGAAACCGCCCCACTCTGATCAAAAAGCACAGATACTCCACATCCAAACGCAGACAGACAACCCCCCAGTCCTCAGGGTCCCCTAGATACCCTGTTTCCCTGAAAGTAAGACATCCCCTGAAAATAAGACCTACTTCCGGTTTTGCCTCTCGCTGTAATATAAGGCATCCCCCTGAAAATAAGACCTCCCCAATAGTAAGGCCTCCCCCAAACAGAAGACCTCCCGGGAATAGAAGGCCCCCGAAGCTACCATCAGGCGTCTGACTCCTGATTTAGAGAGACCTCGCCCCGCCTGACCAGCTCCGGCTGCGCTGCGGCCCATCAGGGAGCTGGTTGGTGATGACAACGACTACCGGACCGTAGACAGGTCATCCATTTCCTTTTTTTATTGTTGTTCAACAATAAATGTGTACCGTCTTCTTCTTCATGGAAAAATCAGACATCCCCTGAAAATAAGACCTAGCGCCTCTTTGGGGGCAAACATTAATATAAGACACTGTCTTATTTTCGGGGACACAGGGTAAGTACAAAAAGCAGCTCAGACGGGCCAGCTGCTCCCGTCCAGCCCTCTGCAGTGCCTCCCAGAAGCCATGCGCCCAGACCCTGCTTGGCACACATGGACTTCCCTCTGTCCCCACACGAGCCACGCCCCACTTTCTATAGGGGTTCCCAATCCAGGTTGCGGCCTGGGCTGGCCTTCCCTCTCTCTGTTCCCGCCGCACCCCCCCCCCCGCTTCCTCCCCGCTGCCCAGGAGGCTGGCCTCTGTGGGCTTCACCATGCAGGTTCCCCGCCCCCGACTGCCACTTGGGTGAGGACAGTGAGAGGAACCTCATCACAGCAGACGGCAGGAGCGTGGTTCCTCTGCCCCTCAGCCCACCCTCCCCTCCCGGGACAGCGCTCTGGCAATGGCTGCGCCCTTCCATACGACTGTGTCTCCCTGGGAGCCACCTTTCCCAGCTCCGGCAGCCCCCCCTCCCGCTGGTCACCTCGGTCTATGGAAGGCACTGGCTCCCCGCGTGTGCTCGTCCAGTGCCCCGATGCCCCCGCTTTAGTAAAAGCATCTGGGCTGCTATTGGCTGCGGGGCGCTGAATGTATTTCTCCATGTGTATACAGCGGTACCTCGAGATGCGAGTTTAATTCGTTCCGTAACCTTGAGGCGTGGGAAACTATGAGACGCTCGAGTCTCGGTAAACTGGTGGGTCCTGTGCAGCCGGCCGATCCGCGCGATGACTCCTATCTCAAATGTTGCTCGTATTTCAAAGCAAAAATCGCTCGCTCGACGGCTCGTATCTCAAAAATCTCGTATGTTAGGGCACTCGTATCTCGAGGTGCCACTGTACTGTTATTGCTGATAGCACTACAGAGGTCGCCCGTCGCCCGCTTCGGGGTCCTGAGTTTCTGATGGCTTATTTGGCTTCCAAGTTTGATCAACTCTGACCCTAGGCTGACGCATGCTCTCTCTAAGCTTCACCATGCCACAGAAGCTCTTTAGAAAATGGTCCAAAATCCTTCCTCCCTCCCTCTCTCTCCCTCCCTCCCTCCCTTCTTTCTTCCCTTCCTCCCTCCCTCCCCCTCTCTGTCACACACACACACACACACACACACACACACACACACAATCACCCTTTAAGGAAGAATCCCAACATTTTCACAGAATGGCTCTGAAAACAACAGCCTCTTCAGAAAACTTCCCTTTCGTTTTGAGATTGTCCCTCAGCAAAGACGGAATTTCAACCCGCATCATGATGCGAGGCATTGCCAGAAGTCCGGTGTCTCTGTGACCTCGGTGAAGATACTGACCTTCGGCACCCCCACTTTGTTTTCTTCAAATTGGAGACCACAACACCTCTAGTGGTTGGGCTGTGAGAATTCAATAAAATGAACTTGTGCCAAGTTAGCGGACAAGGCCAAGTGCAGGGCAGTCGGTGAATAAATGGCAGCTGCTACTCTAAAGGTTTCCATCTTACAGCTACGGCCAGAGCACGCTTCTGCTGCAGGGACACTTTGCAATGTCTGAAAACATGGTTTGGTTTAGCGTCTCGGGGAGGGACAGACACTGGCCTGCAGAGCAGCGGTTCTCAACCTGTGGGTCGCAACCCCTTTGGGGGTCAAACGACCCTTTCACAGGGGTCGCCTAAGACCATTGGAAAATGCAGATATTTACATCACGATGCATCACAGTAGCAACATTTCATGGTTGGGGGTCACCACCACATGAGGAGCTGTATGTAAGGGTCGCGGCCTTAGGAAGGTTGAGAACCAATGCTGTAGAGGGTAGAGATTAGGGGTGCTGCTAGACATCCTGACCCAGACCAAAGTGTGGATAGTGCTGAGGTAGAGAACCCTTGATCGAGAACAATGACTAAATGAACAGAATTTAAAACATCCACCTGCTAAATTGCACCTGCTTTACCTCCATTGCCATCTCTCAGTAGTAGGACTATGAAGGTGCCAGGGCGTACGCAAAGGAGAGGAGTTGGAACATTTTTTTAATATATATTTTATTGATTTTTTACAGAGAGGAAGGGAAAGGGATAGAGAGTTAGAAACATCGATGAGAGAGAGACATCGATCAGCCGCCTCCTGCAGCCCCCGCCCTGGGGATGTGCCAGCAACCAAAGCATATGCCCTGGACCAGAATCGAACCTGGGACCCTTCAGTCCATAGGCTGACGCTCTATCCACTGAGCCAAACCGGTTTGGGCAGGAGTTGAAACATTTTAAATGTGAAAGAGATCCTAAAGAAAAAACAAAAAAGCAAGCACACCAAACATCTCCAGGGGCAAAAAGCCGTTCACATATAATCATGTTTTTCACAAGGCTGACCCTGAACTAAGGGAAAAACAAAGAGATGATTATATTAAGTATGTTCTTTTGCAGGCATGGGGCAAACATGACACGTTTAGGAAAGCCTGCTTTTAAAAAAAAACAATTTGTAATTGCTGGCATTTATGGGTATACTTCAATGAGTCAGGAAATTAGCACAGGTGAACCACTTAATTACCCCCAGGAGGCAGACCCAAGATATTTTTCTGCAATCCAATGGCAAAGTGTTAGAAATGAATGAAGTCAAAACAAACATTTACTACTGGCCGAATGTTAACCGCCTCCCCTGGCCATGAATTCATTCTAAAGACAGCCAGGTTGCTCCAGTCACTTAAAAAATCACTTCTTCCTTCAAGTGACGGTCCAGACAGTCTTGGAAGTAGAGATAATAGCGGTAAATAAAAGAGGCCCGACAGCCAGCTGGCACCTGCTCTGGAGCGAGGCGGAGCTGAGAGGGCCAGATAGAAAGGTCAAGAGCACAGAGAGCTGGGGGCCAGGGCGACAGGGTCTGCAGAGACCCTAGAGCAGCGGTTCTCAACCTTCTTAAGGCCGCGACCCTTGCATACAGTTCCTCTTGTGGTGGTGACCCCCAACCGTGACATTTTGCTACTGTTATGCATCGTGATGTCAATATCTGCATTTTCCGAGGGTCTTAGGCGACCCCTGTGAAAGGGTCTTTCGACCCCCAAAGGGGTCGCGACCCACAGTTTGAGAACCACTGTCCTAGAGGAGACAGAGCATTTGCTCACTGGGGGTTTCCCTCCCCAGGTAAGACAGACTGGGGGGGAGGGACCGGGCTGACTTCGGAAATCACGAACGCTGAGAACTGGAATTTCTAGTCCTGACACCTCGGACCAGGGCTTCTTAACCAGTTTTGTGCTGTGGCCCCCTCCGGCAGGCTACATGTCCCTCTTCTCGGGTTTTAAATGCATAGAATTAAACATCGAAAATACATTTTTTAATTTCTTTCATTTCTTTCTTAATGTCCTTATCCCACATAGGGTTGTATAAACAAAATAGATTGAAATGCGGCTATCAAAACATTAAAGAAACAAGTTTCTGGTAGTAACACATCTGTTTCTTTATTAACACAATGAATAAGGATCAGCCAATGTGTCTAAACTATTCTAAACTGTCATTGAATTATTTGAAACAACTGTCATAGGATTTTTTAAAATATCCTATTTCTACAGGTGATAAGGTCACGGGCACTGCTAATCCTTCTGTGGTTTGTTGGCTACATACATAACAGAAAGAAATGCTCGATCTCAGTCAGGGGTTAGTATGAAGATGTGTTTTTCCCACATCTAAGTTCACGGTCCCCGTACTGGACCCTGCTTTAGAGTGTTCCGGGCTGGAGTGGGCATGCAGGCCATTCACATCTGCTTTTGCACTTTCCTCCCTGCCTCCTGCTAGTTGAGAGGAAAAACACACTGCCTACAGGCTAAAATTGGAAATAATAACTTAGAAGATATGCATTTGCCAGTTCTACTTGGCATAAGAAAATGAATTATGCATGCAAGTGTTTTTAGGAAGATAAAGAAATTTGAAATGGGTGGTGAAGCTATATATATATTCTGGCCGCAAAAAACTAATCAGAATAATTTTCTGCTTCAGAAAACTCTGCAAGGCAAGCGTGGTGGAAAAACGCTAAGGTGCCTCTCACCCCGAATAATTCCCCCTTCCCGGTGTCTGTGCTTTTGGAGGGTCCTCTCCCCACCCTGAGTGCAGACAGAACCTGTGACTTGCTTCTAACCGACAGACGATGGCAGAGGTGATGGATGTCACTCATCTAAGTCAATGGAGAGAACCTCCTCCTGACCTCGGAGGAACAAACAGGCATGTTATGAGGCCACGGAGAGGGCCACGGGGCACGGAACCGCGGGGTGGGCTCTGGGAGCTGAGGGCTTTAGTCCTAGAATCACAAGGAACTGAACTGTGCTAACAACCACATGAGCTTGGAGGAGGTCTCCAAGCTCCAGAAAGGAATGCCGTTCAGCCAACAACTTGACTTTGACCTTGTGAAAACTCTGAACCGAAGACCCAGTTAAGCCATGTCAGGACTCCTGACCCACAGAAATAATGAGATAATAAATGTGTTGTTTTAAGCTGCAATTTAATGGACATTCATTCTAAAGTAATAGGTAACTAATGCAGTAAGCAATGTGGGAAAGGGGAGACGACCAACATAGTTTGCCTAGCACTGTCCTGGTTTGCAAACTGAAATCTCCACGTCCTAGGAAACATCTGTCTGGAGCAACCCACGTTAGCTGGTTGCTGCTATGATCTGACCGTTTGTCCCCCCAAAACTCCTATGTTGAAATCCTAATGCCTGTCATGATGGTATGAGAAAATGGGGGCTTTGGGAAATGCTTAGGCAAGGAGGGTGGAGTCCTCACGAATGTGATTAGTGCCCTTAGAGTAAGAGGCCAGAAGCTCTTTAGCCCTTTCCACACTATATGAGGACAGGACAAGAAGGCACCAGCTATGAACCAGAAAGGGGCCTCCACCAGACCCCCATTATGCAGATCTTGGACTTCCAGCCTCCAGAACTATGAGCAATAAATATCTCTTATCTATAAGCAACCAATCTGTAGCAATTGCTATAGCAGCCCAAACAGACTAAGCCAGATGCCCACCCACAGACATGTAAGTAAACAACAGAATGATATAATACAAAATACTAGATGCTTGCCTTTAGAAAACATAGAAAGCTTCAAAAAAACGGGAAAGGACCCAAACCTTCTTTAAAAACTTACCAGTAATGCCCAGCCAGTGTGGCTCAGTGGTTGAACATGGACCTATGAACCAGGAGGTCACAGTTTGATTCCCAGGCAGGGCACATGCCCTGAATGTGGGCTCGATCTACAGTGTGGGGTGTGCAGAAGGCAGCCAATCAGTGATCCTCTCTCACCATTAATGTTTCTATCTCTCCCTCTCCCTTCCTCTCTGAAATCAATAAAAATATATTTTTTTTAAAAAAGAAACATCAATGAGAGAGAATCATTGATCAGCTGTCTCCTGCATGCCCCACACAGAGGATCAAGCCCATAACCCCGGCATATGCCCTGACTGGGAATCAAACCATGACCTCCTGGTTCATAGGTCAACACTCACCCACTGAGCCACGCCAGCGGGCATCTCATCATTAATGTTTCCATCTCTTTCTCCCTCTCCCTTCCTCTCTGAGATCAATAAAAATATATTATTTAAAAAGAAACATCAATGATGAGACAGAATCGTTGATCAGCTGTCTATTGCATGCCCCACACTGGGGATCAAGCCCACAACCCCAGAATATGCCCTAATTGAGAATTGAACTGTGACCTCCTGGTTCATAGGTTGACACTCACCCACTGAGCCACGCCAGCTGGCCATCTCTCCCTCTCCCTTCCTCTCTGAAATCAATAAAATTATTTCTTTCAAAAAGTTACCAATAATTCGTGAATCAACTCAACATTTCCTCAAAATCAATGTTCTATACCCTTAAAGTAGGGCAGTCCCTAGGTACGAGCAGGAAACTAGGACAATGTTCAAACCCATCTTATATTTCTAGTCTTCACCTTGTTACTTTCTCCAAGTCCCTGTGGGTTTCCCAATTGTTCTAAATCAGTTCTCCAACACTGTTTTCGCAAAGACTGCCCATGGATTCATTGCGTGGAACCATCCATCAGTCTTGCCATTTGACCACAGACCGGGATTACATTTCTGCCCCTATTAAATCCCTGATGCTTTTATCTCCTCTAACCAACGCCAGATTTCTTCCTTAAATATAACACGTCTAAATCATGTGATGGCTGGGAGTTTCTTCAGAATGGCGTAAGGGAAAGAGAACAAAGGTGGGGATGCAAATGGAGTGGAACTGATCGTGTATTGATGGTTGTTCAGCCTGAGTGACAAGTGAGGAGGAGTTTAATGAACTTTTCCATCCCCTTGTTTGTTTGAAAATTTCCATTGTTAAAAAGGACGAGGAAAAAGCCTACGGATGCCTAATAAAGATCCTCTAACACTCTCCAGAATATGTGTGCATTTTGGTATCTATGAAGGCATTTTTAATATTCGTGCGTGTTTAGAACAGTCCCCTGGTCATGTGACATTCTATATAAAGACAAATGACACCTACTCTCCTTAGGCATAAAGTTCTCTACAACACCGTAATTACGAGTCATTGTAAGAGCGGTTAACGAAGACTTTTCAAGAGGAAACGTAGGCCCTGGCCAGGTAGCTCCGTTGGTTAGAGTGTCATTACGATACGCCAAGGTTGTGGGTTTGATCTCTAGTCGGGGCACGTACAAGAAACAACCAGCCGACACTGGTTTGGCTCAGTGAATAGAGCGTCGGCCTGTGAACTGAAAGGTCCCAGGTTCGATTCCGCTGAAGGGCATGTACCTTGGTTGCGGGCACATCTCCAGTAGGGGGCGTGCAGGAGGCAGCTGATCGATGTCTCTCTCATTGATGTTTCTAACTATCTTTCTCCCTTCCTCTCTGTAAAAAAATCAATAAAATATATTTTTTTAAAAAGAAACAACCAATGAGGAACAACAAATCTCTCTCTCTCTCTCTCTGTCTCTCTCTCTCATCATAGATTTAAAAAAAAAAAAAAAGACATAGCCCTAGCCGGTTTGGCTCAATGCATACAGCATTCACCTGCAGACTAAAGGGTCCCGGGTTTGATTCCAATCAAGAGCACATGCCCAGGTTGTGGACCCAACAGACATCCCCTGAAGGGTCCTGGGAGAGGGCGCAGCTGGGCTGAGGGACCCTCCCTCAGTGCACAAATCTCGTGCACCAGGCCTCCAGTATACCTGAAAGCTGCTAAGAGGCTAAATCAAATAAGCTCATCATGAGAAAAAAGCTTTTAAGTGTGTGGTGATGGATGTTAATTATACTTATTATGGTAATCATTTCACAATATACCCAAATATAAAATCCTTATGTTGTATACCTGAAACTAACATAATGCTATATATGTCAATTATATCTCAATGAAAAATAGACATCATTTCAAAACCAAAAAGTTAACTATCATAAAAATAATTCTGACTGCTTGAAATATGCACAGCATCCCCAGAGACCAAGATACCATCCTAAGAGATAGATATTATAAAAGCATCTATACAGTCTGTTCATTCATCATGCCATACACAAAAGTTGCCAGTTTAAGGTAAACATTTTTTCTAGATGCCATATTTCAAATACTTTCTTACTCAAACTGAAAAATAAAAACATTGGCATTGGAATGTAAGCGCCATGAGGACAGGGATTTGTATTTGATTCATTGCTATATCCAGAGCAGCTATAACAGTGTCTATCTGATGCACAATAGAAACTCAAATGATTCAAATACCCTTCAAACCCAATCCCGATTCCCACCACACCCTGTGCCTTCTAGTAAAATACTAGCCATTGAATAACAATGAGATACTTTACAACCTGGAAATCCAACATTTCTAGTTCTGTCTTAAAGTATTAAACAAAAACTATGTACCTGTTTCTCAGACATCAATTTTCTCCTTTTTTAACTTGTGTTTCATTCTCCCGTTTTTCTAGCTAATACTAAAATCCTGCTTTTAAAATAAATCAGCAGCCGAGACCGGTTTGGGTCAGTGGATACAGTGTCGGTCTGTGGACTGAAAGGTCCCAGGTTCGATTCTGGTCAAGGGCATGTGCCTTGGTTGCGGGCACATCCCCAGTGGGGGGTGTGCAAAGACGCAGCTGATCAATGTCTCTCTCTCATCGATGTTTCTGACTCTCTATCCCTCTCTCTTCCTCTCTGTAAAATATCAATAAGATATATTTTTTAAAAATCAGCACATGAACATAAATACTCTATAAAGGGTCCAAAAGGCCTTTTAAAATAGGCTATTTTGATGCATTAAAAGAATTCAAGATGGCAAATAAGCACATGAAAAGATACTCAAAATCATATGTCATTGGGGAATGGCAAATTAAAAGAACAATGAGCCCTGGCCAGTGGTGTTCAGTGGGTAGAGTGTCACCCTGCATACCCAAAGGTGGCAGGTCCAATTCCCTGTCAAGGGCACGAACTTGGGTCGCAGGTTCGATGCATGGAAGGTAACAAATCGCTTTCAGTTTCTTTCTCTTTTCCCCTCCACCCCTCCTTCCCTCCTACCCCCTTCCTTTATCCCTCCCTCCCTTCCACTCTCTCTGAAAATCAATGGGAAAAATATCCTCGGGTGAGGGTTCACCAAAAATAAAATAAAAAACAATGAGATACAACTACCTACCCATTAAAATAGCCAAAATCTTGAAAACTGACAACCACAAATGTTGGGACAATTGTGGAACAGCAAGAACATTCAGCCGAAACCGGTTTGGCTCAGTGGATAGAGCGTCGGTCTGCAGACTGAAAGGTCCCAGGTTCGATTCTGGTCAAGGGCATGTATCTTGGTGGTGGGCACATCCTCAGTGGGGGGGAGCGTGCAGGAGGCGGCTGATCGATGTCTCTCTCTAATCGATGTTGCTAGCTCTCTGTCCCTCTCCCTTCCTCTCTGTAAAAAAAAAAATCAATAAAATATATTTTTTTAAAAAAAGAATTCTCATTCACTGCTAGGGAGGTTGCAAAATGGGACATCCACTTTGGCAAACAGTTTGGCAGTTTCTTATAAAATTAAACATACTTTTACCATATGATCCAGCGATACACAAAGGATGTGAAAACGTAAGCACACACAGATGTTTATAGCAACTTTATCCATAACTGCCAAACTTAAAATTCACCTAGATGTCCTCCAATTGGTGGATGGATAAACAAACTATGGTACATCCAGACGATAAAATAGTACTTATCACTAAAAAGAAATAAGCCATCAGGCTATGAAAAGATATGGAAGAATCTTAAATACAAATCACTAAATGAAAGAAACCAATCTGAAAAGATTACATACTCTGTGATTCCACTATAGGACAATCTGAAAAAGGCAAATCTATGGAGACAGTTAAAAGATCAGTGGCCTGCCCAGCCAGTGTGGATCAGTGGTTGCGTGCGGCTCTCTGAACCAGGAGGTCGAGGTTTGACACCCAGCCAGGGCATACGCCCAGTTTGTGGGCTTGATCCCCAGGGGGGGACATGGAGGAGGCAGCTGATCAATGATTCTCCCTCATCATTGAGGTTTCTGCCTCTCTTTCCCTCTCCCTTCCTCTCTAAGATCAATAAAAATATCTATTTTTTAAAAGATCAGCTGCCTGCCAAGGGTTGGGGGTAAGAGGAAGAGATGAAGCACAGTGATGGAGCATCCAGGATTTAGGGCAGTGAAAATGTATGATATTATAATGATGGGTACAGGTCCTTATACATTTGCCCAAACCCATAGATTGCACATCACCAAGAGTGAATCATAAGGTAAACTATGAACTCTGGGTGATTATGATGTGCTAATGTAGGTTCAACTGTTGTAACAAATGTACCACTCGGGTGGGGCATGGTGATCATGGGAATAGCTGTGCAGGTGTGAGGGTGAGGGTTATATGGGAATTCTGTACCTTCCCCTCAGTTTTGCTGTGAACCCCAAACTGCTCTGAATAAATAAAGTATATATATATATTAAATATTATATATTTCAACTGAAAAAAATTCCTAAGATAATTCACTTTCATAACAAAATAGCAGGTGTAGTGGTTTGTTTTATTCAAAGGAGAAGACAAAATTAAGTATTTTTCTAATTTTATTTTTTAATTTCTTTATTGATTAAGATGTTACATGTGTCCTTATTCCCCCATTATCCCCTCTGCCCCCCCCTCATGCCCTCACCCCCCTGT